>PJEM01013822.1:25565-38741 GCA_004023845.1 Helogale parvula
GGGGGGGGTGTCTCTGCCCAGCTGTCGCCAAGCAGACCTGCCTAGACCCCTCCACGGCCTCCTGCCCCCCAGCCTGATGCCCCCCAGCCTCCTGCGACCCTGCCTCATCCCGGTCGTGACACAGCGGTTCATTCCCACCTCAGTCCCCTGCCCCTGTGGCCCCCCTGCCCGACACCCCCTTCCCCCTGACGTCACGGGGCTGACTCGTTCCCAGACACTCAGATGTCGTCCACCCCAGGCCACAGTGTCCCACCGCCTTCCTCTCCTTCTTCCACAGCAATTCACAGGCTCACAGGCTCCCTTTGGTTTCCCCATCCGCTCCCCACTCAGGGCCTGTGGGGGAGGGCGTGGGCAGGGACTAGGCACAGACTGGGTGTGGTGGCCAGAGGGACCCTATCTTGGGCTTTGAGGAACAAGGAGGACAGGCCAGGAAGAGAGCAGTGAAGGTCGCCAGCTGAGGCCCGGGGCTCAAGATACACACAGTCGCATGCCTGGGGTGTCCCTACTCTGCGCATCATTTATGTACGCAGAGTCCTGTCCTGTGTAAGGAACTGGGGGGCAGGAGAGGCACCTAACAGATATTTAGGGGGTCAAACCACAGGAGTCAGGCAAAGGTGGAGGCAGGTGGGGGAGGGTGGCAGGGTGCCTCCCAGATTTGTTCCCTGGGCCACCAGAGCGGAGAAGGGAGATGCTGGCTGAGGACCAGGCCTGGGGCGGACTGGAGGGGTGGGGGAGGGGCACGTCCAGGGTTGAGCTGAGAGAGACGCAGAGAAGCTTCTGAGCAGATGTTATCAGTTGCCCATTGCTGCCTAAGGAGCCTCACCTTTTGGTAGCTTGAAACCAGAATCATTTTGTTTGCTCTTGGGCAGGACCGTTGTCTCTGCTCTGATCAGCTGGGGAGCCCAACTAGAGCCAAGAGACCCACCTTCACGCGGCGCCTGCGCCGCTCAGCAGGTTACGCGTGGACTCTTGATGTCGGCTCAGGTCATGGTCTTTGTAAGAGTCACCTTAAGGTGGCGACCGAGCGGCCATTTCTCCGGGGGCTGGAGGAGAACACGTGCACAGACGACCCCCGCCCCTCACCTGCAGACCTGGGATGTCCTGCCCCATTTGGAAGCAGCCAATAGTGAAGCTCCAGCTTCCCGTCACCCTGACAGAGGAGGCCACCTATTCCATCCCAACACGCCCCTGAAAGGCCCTTATTTGATAATCTGCCCTCCCAAGATCAAACCCAGAACCTCCCAGAACCCCCTCACCCATAAAACCCCCCACCCATCGCCTATCAGGGGCGACTTCCCTGACTCCCCACTCCCGGGGTCATGGGACCTCGCCCGGGAATCGCAGATCCCAATAAAGGCTTTCTTGGCTCCATAACCTGGTCTCTTTCTTTCCCCCCATCTCTGCCTCCATCTATTAAATCTTACAGTCTCACAGTGTGTGAGTTCAAGCTCCGTGTGGGGCTCTGCACTGATGGTGTGGATTCTCTCTTAAGACAAATAAACATTAAAATAAAATCCACCTTCAAGCTGGTTCACAGGGCTGCCCACCAGGGGCTGAGCCTTCCGTGCAGCACGCGGCGGCTGCAGCCGTGAGCACCTTATCGGAAGAGCGTGGGGGCGCGTACTGTGGCAGCCGGGCCTGTCACACGCAGCCCGCGGCTGTCACAGTACTCACCCTGCACCGGAAGTCGCATCACACGTACCCCAAGAAGGAAGAAGGAAGTCCCGGCCTTTTACACGGGGGCACGCAGAGGCTCGGACGGGTGAAGAAACTTGGCCAAGGGGACAGTGTCCAAGTCAACATTCGAAACCGGATCTTTCCCACTTCCAGAGCTCGGCCTGCTTTTTCTCAACGCCTGGTCCCGGCCCAGACCCCGGGGGCGCTGACGTCCGGGCCATGCGAGCTCAGGACGTGCTCCAGCCTGAGAACCTGGGAGAGCTTCGGGAGGCTGAGGCCTGACCCCACCGCCGAAGGGTGCCGTCTGGTATGAGCTCCCCGGTGGCCCTGAAACAGCTGGGAACTTGCCCCCTTCGCCCCGTGTTTCCGAGGCCTTCTCCATCCCTCCAGCACATTCCTCACATTCCAGGACTTTCCTCAGGGAGGAGGCTCCTTCCTGCAGGAGAGGCCCCTGGTGCCGGGCTCTGGAGCCGGCTATGTTTCGGCTGACAGCATGTGGCTTTGACCTTGCTGGGGGGCACTTTGCACAGGAGAATCTGTTTGCCGTGGGCACGGTGAGGAATGCCCACTGGGGAGCTGGCGCCAGGGCAGGGCTCAGGAGTGGGGAGACAAAAAGCCACAAGCCCCAGCCGGGCTCCGGTGAGCTTGGTGACCTGGGTCAGCTGCTCCCGATCTGATCCTCGGGGCTGCTGTGCCTTCCTCCCGGCTTCTGCCGGCCAGCCGCACCTGCACAGGGCAGGAGACACCAAGGGGTGGGGGGGGGGGGCACATCATGTGCTCACATTCTGCGTCCACCCTCTTATTGAATCATTACAACCTGAGAGGGAGACCGTGTTAGCCCCATTGTACAGATGAAGAAACTGAGGCTCAGAGGAGAAGCCCTAAGTCACATGGCCAGTGAAGGGTGGATCTGGCAGCTCCTGACTCAGCCTGGACACCATCTATTCAGAGGGTTCAACTGCCGCCCAGTTGGGCCTTGACACCCCTCCCCCCAGCTCAGTGCCAAGCATGATGCTGGGCACCCAGGGTAGAGCCCCAAAGCAGGCAAGAGCTCACAGCCCACAGGAAGCAGCACATGACCAAGTGGGTATGAAATCATCACAAGCTTAGGGGCGCCTGAGGGGCTCAGTCGGTTAAGCGTCCGACTTTGGCTCAGATCATGATCTCATGGTTTGTGAGTTCAAGCCCTGCATCAGGCTCTCTGCTGTCAGCACAGAGCCTGCTTGGGATTCTCTCTCTCTCTTTCTCTCTCTCTCTCTCTCTCTCTCTCCCACTTTCTCTCCCTCTCTCTCAAAAGAAACTAAAAAGAAAGAAAGAAAGAAAGAAAGAAAGGAAAAACTTGCAGGCTGTGTTCAGCCGTCCAAGGACAGGAACGCCGCACAAGAAGAAGTGAAGAGAGAGAGAAGCCAGTGTAGATGGAGTGATTGGGCCCATCTTGTCAAGAGGATGGAATCGGCATCTCAGCTACACTCACAGCCAGGCTTCCCCTCCCCCAGCCGTGTCTTTGGGCTCACGGCTCCGCCTCGCTGAGCTTCAATGTCCTACAGAAATGGAGATGGTGAAAGCAGCCTCTCAAATACTGTGAGCATCTCATGAATCAACACAGACGGCTCGCTGAGCAGAGAACCTAGCCCGTAGTACCTGGGCGGGCGAAGGCAAGGGTTTTGGAGGTGGAATGAGGAGCAGTTTTCTCCCTGCAGGCGGAACCCAATGGAATACTCTAGACCTCAGGTGGAGAGCACTAGGGGACACGAGGTGACCAGCGTGATCAAAATAAAGTGGCTTTTGTCAAGAGAAGCATGGTGAAATGGAAGCCAAAGTCATAGTTTGCCCATTTTTCAGAGAAGAAAACGGATTTCAAGAGGTTTCCCCTATACATGCCAGGCCTTATCCAATACTTTAAATTCTCCGGAGTGACCCCCGCAGACCATCCCCAAATGCCCCAGGAAAGAAGGAACCGGGTTTCCAAGAACCTAGAATTAGAGGTCGTCTTGGTGCAACACCACCATCTGCTGGTTGAATCTAGAAACTGCAGCTCTGGCTTGGCCACTGAGCACTTACCCTGGGCTCCATCAGGGACCCTGCCTTCCAGAAACAGGCAGAAAAACAAGACAAGGAATCAGACAAGTCATCGAGGTCATTTCAGATGGGCATACAAAAATAAACAGGTCTTGTGATAGAGCAGTGGTTCTCAAGGCGTGGTCCAGAGATCTGGAGCCCCAGAGAGAGATTAATTTGTCTCATTTCCGTCCCTAACGAGCATATGATGGAGGCCTCCGGTGGCTACATGACCATGATGTCGCAGCAGATTGAGTGCAGAAGGAGATATCAGAATCCAAGGGAAGCTGTCTTCTATTAAGCCAAACATTAAAGAGACTTACAAAAATAAAGGGGAGGGGGACAATGTTTCTCACTACATTTATTTTGTTTGGGGAATAAAGTTAGTTTTATAAAGACTGTGTTACTTACATTAGCATGTAACGAGTTATTGTTACATTTTCAATGGATGAATAAACACGCAAGTCTCTTGTTAAGATTTTGTTCTTAAGTCATCTCTGTACCCAACGTGGGGCTCAAATTCACAACCCCAAGATCGAGAGTCATGTGCTCTATGGACTGAGCCAGCCAGGCGCCCCTAAACAAATCTCTTTAAAGCACCTCAGTTTCATTTCTTTCTTTATTTTTAATGTTTTATTTATTTTTGATACAGAGAGAGACAGGCATGAGAGGGGGAGGGGCAGAGAGAGAAGGAGACACAGAACCGGAAACAGGCTCCAGGCTCTGAGCTAGCTGTCAGCACAGAGCCCGACGCGGGGCTCGAACCCACGAACGTGAGATCTGACCTGAGCCGAAGCCGGAAGCGTAACCGACTGAGCCACCCACGCGCCCCTCATTTCTAATACGGTAGACTCTCTTTACACTGATTCCTCTCTCCTGTCACTCATTGGGAGGTGCTCCCTGTCCCCGGAGAGTGGGCACAGTTTGTGACTTCATATCTACTCCCTCATGTACTGTGAGCCCCACAAGGGTGGAAATGATGCCTGCCTGCTTCCTGGCTGTACCCTGGGCACCCAGCATCGTGCTTGGCAGAGTTGAGAGTCAAAGGAGTCAAGAATATATATTTTTTTGAGAGAGAGACAGAGAGCAGGGGAGAGGCAGAAAGAGAGAGAGGGAGAATCCTAAACAGGCTCTGAGCTGTCAGCACGGAGGCTGACGCCAGGCTCAAGCCCACAAACCATGAGATCATGACCTGAACCAAAATCAAGTCAGATGCTCAACTGACTGAGCCACCCAGGAGCCCCAAGGGCGCTTTTTTTTAATAAATGAATGAAACTGGGAGCGGGTTGAACTTTTCAAGTGGGCAGTGTCCACCCCAACTCAGGAGCAACCATATGACAGGAGTATAAAGGGGTCCCAAGAGCAAAATGTTTGAGAACTGAAGCGATAGAGTAACTACAGATGGAACAGTCAGGAGAGACTTCTCCGGGGAGATGACATTCATCTGAGACCCAAGGGCCACAGAGATGTCAACTGTGTGGAAAGCAGAGGGGAGGCGCCTTAGTGGCTCAGTCAGTTGAGTGTCCGCCTCTTGGTTTCTGCTCTGGTCATGATCTTGAGGTTTGTGGGAGTGAGCCCCATGTCGGGCTCTGTGCTGACAACATGGAGCCTTCTTGGGATTGTCTTCCTCCCCCTCTGTCTCTCTCTCTCTCAAAATAAATAAATAAACATTAAAAAAATAATAAATAAATAAAATAAAATAAAAGCAGAGGGAAATATGTTCCAGGCAAAGGGAACAGGCCAGCGCAGAGACCCTCGGGGGGACAAGGTAGGTGAGTTAGAGAGACAGAAATCCTGGCTTCCCAGAGCCTAGGACAGTTCCCAGTGCAGAGCAGAGACCCAGTGAATGGTTTCCGGGTGAAGAGAGGGTGAAGGAGAAAGGAAAAAGGAGCTGAGGAGACACGGTGGGTGTCTGGAAGCTTCCAGGAGAAAGTTGTCTTCCGGTTAAGCATCTTCCCATCCTTCGGGGGCGGAAGTGCCTTACAGGTCCCTCAGTGGACTTGTTTCTTTCTTCTTTTTTATGATTATTTATTTTGAGAGAGAGAGTGAGCGGCGGAGGGACAGAGAGGGAGGGAGGACCCGAAGCAGACTCTGCGCTGACCGCAGCCAGCCCGACTCGGGGCTGGAACTCACAAACCACGGGATCATGACCTGAGCCAAAGTCAGACGCTCAACCGACTGAGCCATCCAGGTGCCCTCCGAACTTGTTTCTTTTACAGAAGACACTGGAGAGAGAGAGAAGGCAACTCCTGAAGGTCGTCCAGACAGGACAGCCATGGATTCAAACCAGCAGCCAGGACCAAGGCACAGGGACAGGGTGCTTTGGGGTCGTACAAGGTGCAGGAGGTGTAGATAACCCCGGGGTTGGGGGGAGGTGTACATGTGTGCAAGCTCAGCCCCGAGTGCCATCCTAGCCACTGTCCCCCTGCTTCTGTCCCCTGCCCATTTCAGGCTCGTCCCATCCCCACCCCCCATGTCCAGAATTTCTACAAGACCATTGGGCTCTGCCCCTCCTCCACCCCTCATCATCCTGGGCCTCCAGTTCTGCCAACCCTGGGAGTCCCTGACTCCTCTTATGACACCATGAGCATTGCCCTGTGACCTCCTCTCAAGGGCCCACCTTGCCCTGCCCACCGTCTGTACCCCCACCATCTATAGGACTGATCCAATGACCCCTGGAGAAGCCACTCTGAAATACTCTGCACCCCTGTGGCTCTTTCATCTCCCTGATTGACTTCCCCCATCTCTCAAGGCTTCCCTCATGTGTCACCTCTTCCAGAAAGCCTCCCCCTACTGCTCCCCCTTACTCCCCCCTCCGGACCTTCTCTGTGACAGTTTCCCTAGTGTCAGTCCCACCATCTGGGACTAACTTAGAATGAGATGGAGGGGGGGACAACGAGGCATCGGGCTCTGTCTCAGCTCTGCGAGAAGGCTCCCTTGGGAACTCCCATCACGTGAGAGTGCCATCCCCATGTTACAGCACAGGGGAAGGCTCAGAGGCGGCAAGTCACCTCCAAGGTCGCACAGTGGGTAAGTGGCAAAGCTGGGATTCAGAAGGAGGTCTATGAGGAATCCCAATCCCAAGACTGACTCCAAGGTTTTAAAAATACACCCCCCCTGCCCCCGTCCCCACCCCAGACTGGTCCTGGGTGCCTGAAAACCTGTTTTGAGGCAGATCCTGAAGCTGCATCCAGGTTCCCAAAGAGAGATGGGTGATCGACTAGCAATGTCTGCCATGGTCGCTGGACTGGAGAGAGGCAATGTGTGCCCCATGTGTTTGCCAGGCCTTTGCCCGTATACTAAACCCCTCTTCCTCGTGCTCTGTCCCCAGGGAACTCTTTGCCTCCCCAGTGAAACATACGCTTCCCAGCCCTAAGGACCCAGATATTCTCTGAAGCACACAGTCCTGGGCAAAAATCAGGGCTATTTTTTCAAACATCGATAGTGGTGTGGATTCCATGACCCTGTGAATGTATTTAATGTCACTGAATTGTACACTCAACATGGTTAATTTTCTGTTGTATTTTCCCACCATAAAAAATGATAAAAGCCCTACTGTATCGACTTCTAAAGCCGCAGACTTGAGACGAGGCTGCGACCCCACTTCAGCTCCTCGCAAGTGCCCCTGGCTCTCCCTCCTCCCCTGAACCAGGCAGGCATCCCTCCTGCCTCTGAAGCAACAGCTGTCCTTTGGGTGTAAGTTGGTTTTTAATATGAAAATGGTGTGTACACAGAAGCTGCAGTCGTAGGTAAAAACAACAAGCCAAGTTCACACTCTACTGCTGGGTCCACGTAAAAATCCGGTCTTTAATCTGCAGCAGGATGTCGACCCCCACATTCAGCGTCCTCACACAGAAGTCCTCTTCTCTGGTTACAGTGAAACCATGGGCCCCTGTAGACTCTCAGGAAGGGCCTTTGGGATCCTTTGTTGAGACAGGAGCAGCTCCCCGCCCCCCAGGCGCCCCCTGAGCTCAGTCCGCCACCAACTCCCCGGCTCGGAAGGTCCTGCTCCTCACAAGCTTGACGTCAGGGGACATCATGCCAGAGTGAACGTCACAGGGCTGGGTCGAGAGGTAAACAGACTGCGCCTCCGGGGGATGGATGACGTCAAGGACACGCAAGCGCACGCAGGCGCACTCGCACATGGAATCTGGGGAGAGTCTCAAAGTCTCAGCCTCCAAGATGGCCCAGTCCCTATCCTTCTGCCCTGAAAAATGTGTTACCCGCCACAACATTTCCTCCGCTGGGACCAGGATCAGCCTCTCAGAAGCTTATTCCACACGTGCGTGTCCCCCTTGTAGCCCCACGGGACAAGCGACGTTCTGCTGTTGAGGGATCCTGTTTGGTAGCCGCATCCATCCCAGGGCTGGGGATGACACGCTTTCAGGGCTGCCTCTCCTCCAAAACGTCACTGTGCCCTGAGCCCAGCCCCTGCCTGACTTTAGGGATCCTGTTTGTCTCCAGGTGGATCTAAGGGTCTATCACTTATCTAAATTTGACCAGAACTCCTTGTAAGCGCCTAAGAATTCCATCTAGGATGAAATAGCCAAGCTGCCTGCCTAAAACTTAAATCCAACTCCTCTGCTCCCAAGGTCACATCCATAGCTCCCCAATGCCCTTAGGACAAACCCCAAACTCCTTGGCAACACGGCTGGGTATTTGTCCATTTCCCATCTGCCTCCTGCTACATCCCCCATGAATCTTACAGAACCTCTTCAGTCTTCTCTGATGCCCCCAGAACTTTGAGTCTGTCATTCCTACCGCCTGGAACTTATCCCCACCATATCCAACCAGGGCTCGGCTTAGGTGCCTCCCTCTTCAGAAAGCCTGCCCGGACTGCCCACACTCCACCCTACCCCGCACCCCCCGGGGCATACACCTGCATGAAATGTCCTGAGGAGTGGATGGTTTCATCAGCGCTCCTCCCCAATGCTGGCATGGACCAGGTGCATAGCATCCTTGCTTGCCCCTTGGGTGCTTTTTCCATGGCCCCGCCCCCATCACAGCACCCATCTCACTGCATTACACGGTAACTTCTCCAATTTCCCCAGACGGAATGGCCCGTAGGTGGGTCCCAGGACCCAGAGCCCTGCTGGGCACACGGTAGGTCCGCAGCAACAACAGATCTTGAATAACAGTTGAATGAAGAGAAATTCCCGGGGAACGCCTGATGCCTGAGCTTCCTGCTTCGAGTGCAATGGGGCAAGGCGGCCACTTGAGGGCAGCAGGGAGTGCGTCCCCACAGGAGGCTCCATCCACCATGTATCTGCCGGGACCTCTGCACCTTCCCCAAGCTCTTCCTGATGCATTCTCCTCTCTTGTTCCTTTGCAGCTCAAGCCTCCCTTCAGGCTCACTGCCGGCTCCACTAGCTTAGTTCTGAGCCCATGGCTGTCAGACAAGCTCTTGACCCCAGGCCAGTGTTCTATAACCCAAGGAACCTGCCTGCAAGTCTCAAAGCCAGCCTCTGACCAGATCCCTGAGCAGACCCAACCCTCCAAGTCCGCCAGGAGCTGCCCTCTCCCACAGAACTTGACTACCAGACTGGGCCAGCAAAATGGTCCTTCTTCCCATCCCCATCTCGATCTGATGCTAACTTTTACCCCCACCCAGGATCCCCTTGCCCCATTCCCCACTCCCACTCTGCTCCCAAAGGACCCTCCCCCAGCCCTGAAGCAATCCAAACTCTTTTCCGGCCAAAATCACATCTCAGTGCAGCTACACTGCATAAAAAACAGGAGACGCTGAACTAATTTACACTGAAGTGTAACTGGGTGATGGAATCAGAACCCTTCTGAAGATTCAGATCTAAAGGTTTATGTCCTGGCACTTCCAAAACTCTAAAGCCCCCAAATCAAGGAGCCCTAAATCAAGGCCTGCAGGGGAGCCCTGGCCTGGTGACCGATCATTCCATGGGTAATAGCATATCCTCTGTATGGACTGGACAGGTGTTTTGAAGTCCACTAGAGCCGAATCCGGGCTATGGTAGCTATAAGACTACTTAAAAGAACCAAAAACTCCAATGCAGATTATTAGAGGTTGATAGGATAGGTCCAGCAGCTAAAACCCTGGAAGGCTGACTTGGTTTCTGACCCTCCCTTCAGCAGTTACCACTCCGCCATCCCTTGAGCCACACCCTCACCCCAGCACCTCTTTCAGACTCCTTCCATCTCTACTGACAACAGCTTGCTCAGACCAGAGCAGACGCCAAGTCCAGCACTGCTAGCTACACCTCCCCCTGGGTTAGTCCAGTTCCAAACCTGTGTTAGCCCCCTCCCAGCCATGCGGACATCCAAGCTGTTAATAGTAACAGTAACGAGTGTTAGACCTGTTGTTAGTCAGAAAGAAATCCACAAGCCGTTAGTTTCCGCTGAAAGGAACAGACCGAGAGGGTAGGAGTTAGTCAAGGTTAAGGAGAGGTTAATTAAGAGCTGGTCAGAGCCAGGCCAGGAGCCTGGGGCCCCCAGATGGGCAGGGTTGGCTGTTAGTGGGCAACCCTCCCAGGGGCTGCCAGGGCGAGGCAGGGATTAGCTGGGTGAGAGCAAGAGTTAGTGCAAAAGAGCCAGAAATTAGCTCAAAGAGACCAAGGTGCCTACTGGAGGTGAGGCATAAAATCACCCCCAGGTGTGGCCCTGGCTTAGCGGCTGGCGGGCTCTGGGGAAGGCAAGCCGGGGCAGGGGCATGGGTGGGAACAGGACAGGGAGCCAGGGATGAATTTCTGGCTGGCCCGAGGCGCTGTAGGACCTTGCTGGCCCCTGGGGTTCATGTCTTGCTTCCCACCTCCTCCTCCTCCTGCGAGCCCCGAATCCTGGGAAGATTTGCTTTCTTCCCTGTCTTCTGGAGCTTCCCAGTGTGGACACACTTCTCGAGGACTTCCGGTGTGAAAAACCGGCCCACATCTACCTCCCGCTGGCCCACATCTAACCCGGCTTCAGGGATGGGAAGGGCCCCTCTAGCCAACTGCCCTTGTAGGAAAGGCCCTTCTCACTGATCTCTTGGCCATTCCATCTCACGCCTGGTGATAAGGTGAGCCACTCTCACCGACTTCCGGTGTGAGAAATGCCCCTCTGGCCGACTTCCCGTACGAAATGCTCCACTCAGTGATTCCCAGAGTGGGAACGGCCCCTTCCTTTGACATCCTATGTAGGGACGACTCCCGGCGTGGGCCACACCCCCTCAGCTGACTTCCGACACGCGCCCCCCACTGACTTCTTGTGCCGCACCATACCTCTACCTGATGCTTTCCTGGGAGGGACTTTTATCCTCGCTTCCCTCCCACAGGACACACAGGCCCCTTCTCTCTGCCTGTTGGCGGGAAAAGCCCAGTACTCCGTGTTCTAGGCCCACAGGCCTCCACACTCACACCCCAGACGGTTCCCTGGCCCCGCCCACTCCCACTGGTCCCCAGACATCTGCGCAGAGGAGAGACCAGCCTCCTAGCTCCCCATGACCGCCTCCTCCTGCAGGCCACTCACGTGGTTAAGTAGGACTGTCCCCTGCCTTAGACCTGGCCCAGTGGACTCTGAACCCCCAGCCATTCGGGGCGGCAAAGTGGGGCACCTGCCTGCAGGACCAGCCCCAGGACCTCTGCTTGCCAAAAGGAGGGACGCCCAGAGCTCGGCAGGGCTGGGGTTAGTAAGAAGAGAAAACCAGGTTAGTAGGGGCCGGGTTAGTAAGTCAGAGCACAGCCCAGCGGACGGGGGCACCGCAGCCGACACACACGGGAGTCACTAGGAGAAAAGGGAGACACACGCAGGTCCGTTAGTCGGTTAAGGGGCGGTCGGGGTGCAGTTGTGCCCCCCTCCCGGGGTTAGACAGGTTAGTAATCGAACAAAAGAGCTGCCTACGGAAAGAAAGCTGAGAAGGAGGAAGAATGTGGGGAAGAGACAGGGTTCAAAGCGAGAGTCTGGCCCCAGGCAGGAGGGTCTGTGTGCAGAACACCCCACAGGGACCAGGGCCTGAGGCAGGGAACATGATCAATCGGGTTTTCTGGGCTCCCCTTCCCCACCCTCACCCTTTTATCTGTTTTTAAGTATCTGCCGTGTCTCAAGAACTTTACGTATGGGCATGCTCACTGCAACCTCTGAGATGGAAATCAGTAGTCCCGTTCTGCTGTTGAGGAAACGGGTTCAGAGAGGTTAGGTGCCTTGCTTCAAATGGCTTAGCAGAGTAGGCAAGTCCTGTTCGCATGCCCTGTCCCGGGAAGTGGGTCTGCACAGAGACCCCAGGCCAGGGGCACGGCCTCCTGGAGCGTCGTCTGCCCCCACGTCCCAGCCCCTCGAAAGGCCCATGAGCTGCAAGGTTAGTAGGGTCTGGCTGCGGGAGGGTTAGTAGGGCATGCTCGGGCCTGGTTAGTGGGTTAGTCGGGTGGCACCTCATCGCGCGCCACAGCGTCCCGGCCGAGCCCTGGGTTAGTAGGTTAATCACACCATGCAACACTGCCCGGCCGCTCGGCTGCAGCTCGGGAGGCCTCCTGCTCCCCCCGCCAGCCAGGGAGCTGGGCCTGACCAGGGCGGGGGCCGCCTCCGTGCTCCTCAGCACCACCAGACTCAAGCCTGTCCCACCGCCCCTGCCCCAAAGCATTTCGCTTCCGGATTTGCTTGGCTGCAGGCCTCAGGGACCCTCCCCGCACCCTGCAAAACACTTCAGTTCCCTGAAAAGAGAACTTTCTTGTCTTGGCTGGAAACCCCTGCCTGGTTCTGGTCAGCCCCTTCCCAGAAGGCCGGCTCCTGTCACACCCAAGCGCACACACGCACACCCCCAAGCCTTCCCACAAGAGGTTGGAAGGCCCCAGTAGCATCAAGTCCAGAGGCACCATGTCCAGCAGACACCTCCTCCCCCACCTTCCAGGCTGCTGGCTACCCCAGCCACTGGCCTGCCCCACCCCTGCCTCCCACCAGACCAAAACGACATAGAGCTCTCCTGACTCCTGGAACCGAGTCCCAACTACCCCGCCTCTCCCGTCTGCCTTTCCAGCTGGACCTACAGAGCCCCTGAGTGTGCCCGAGCTGTGTCCTTGCCTGTCCCAGCTGTGGTTTCCCCACAGAAGCCCCAGCCTCTTGCCCCCTCCATTCTAAATGATGCTGCATAAGAAAAGGGTTCTGTTGCCATAAACGGGGAGGACCAGGAGTCCTGTCTGCCCTTGAGTCCTCACAATTCCCATCTGCACTTCCAAGGCTCTGGTAAGTCCTGCGTTTTAGAAACCTACTGAATTTGAACTCACTTTAAAAAAAAAAAAAAAAAAGCAATGGTGCCTCCTAGGACTTTGGGAATCTCTTCCGGGGACCTGGAAGCTGTCAGGCCACATCTTTCTCATCCTTCAAGGCCCTGGTTGGTTCAGCCTGGCCGGAAAGTCTGTCCAGGTCATTCTGGGATCTTACTCCCACCCCCGCCTACTCCCGCTCCCCCCCCCCCACCCCGCGCCAAGCACTCAGAAGCTATGC
>PJEM01013823.1:0-38628 GCA_004023845.1 Helogale parvula
TCCACTTCTTTTCTGTGTGACGCTCATGAGCTATTTGTTTTGTCATCTTGTTCAAAGATCTTCCCTCAGTGGACACGGTACGGACACTCACTTACCGAGGGGACAGACATGTTTGGCCTCCACCCTGTCCTATCCGTTCATGTCATGATTTCTGCTTTTCTACCCCCGAAAGAAGTTTTTCCATTTCGAGCTGCCCTTCCCCCTCTCTGAAGATGCGCTGGTTACTGTGTGGTGACAACGTCCCACAACGTGTGGCCTCCGCTCTGCAGGGCGTGGAAGTGCTGGCTCCTTGTGGTGCCCACTTCCTTCCCGCCTCCTGTCACAGGGTCCCCTCGGGGTGCCGCTCCCTCACTAGACAGTTTGCACCTGGCTCTGCCTCGCCCCTCCCCCCTAGGTCTACCTCACTGAAGTCCGTGGGCACCTACCTCTCCTCGACGCAGCAGTGGCTGTCACCGGCCCTGATCCTATGCTTGTTTCCCGCCTGCACTTCGGCTGGTGGTGAAAGTTCCTCTCTGTCGGGACAGAGCCCATCCCTTCTCTGTTCGGTCTCCACAGCCGCTGGGTCTCAGCCTCATGTTGAGCACATCGGTCTCTGCTGTGGGGTCTGTGGCCCCAGAATCTCCATGCATCTTTTGGTGGCTGACGTGTTTTCACAGTCAGTTTTGCCTTGTGGAGATTATGGAAACCTATTTTCTGGATCCTTGAATGTCCAAACTGTTTTCAGTAGCGTTTCTTCTTTTATGTTTTTGATAAGGCACTTTATTTATAAATCTGAGACACAGAGACACACGTATACGTGTAAGGTGCCCGCACACGCTTGCTACGCCAGAGCTAACTAACACCCGTGGGGAGACATAATTATCATTTATTTTTGTGTGTCGGGAATAATTAGGAGGTGGTCCCTCAGCAAGCATGGCAGTCTATGCTACAGTGTCGCTGACCGTCCTCACAGGGCTGTGCCGCGGGTCTCCCGAGCGGTTTGATCTACTACTTGCAAGTTTACTCCCCAAAAGCAGGTGTCCCCTGCTCCCCCTCCTCCAGCCCTTGGGTACCATCTTTTGACCTTCTGTTTTTAGGAGTTTGGGGTTTTAAGGTTTTGTATATAAGTGAGATCACACCGTGTCTTTCTCTGGCTCATGTCACTCTGCATAATGTCCCCAAGGCCCACCTGTGGGGGACAACAGCAGGATTCCCTCCTTTGTGTGGCCGAGCGACACAGTCCACTGCATGAACCCCACTCCTGCTCTGTGTGTGCATCTGAGGTGGACACTTAGCTCGCTGCCATGTCTTCAGTGGCCTTATTCTGGAAGGACAGACGGGCTCCCGCCTTCTCCTGTGATCGGCAGGTGCTGCTCGGGGCTGGCTGGCGCTGACTGGGGTCAGACATGGAAGAGCCTGTGTCTCCCGTTATCGAGGAGTTCCTCTTTACGAATCCTGCCCAGACTGATCTTTCCAATGGGAACTACCTGAAGGAATGGAATAGGAAAGATACGTTTTAAAATGGAATTCATAAGCTCCATCCTGAAACAAGGTACAATCTACGTGTCACCAAGGAGCCTCAAGAGCCTGAGACGGGGGAGCCATTGTGCAATGGCTGGCGCTTGCTGGGCGCCGAGGGGCTCCTGGGCTGCTGGGCCTTCTCAACGCTGTTCCGCGGCCTCTATCACGTGGGCTCTGCCTGGTGTCCACGGCTGCGGCTCCTCTCTTGTACTTTGGACTCTGTGCTGCATCCGTTTGCCGAGGGTCATTAAAATGGAAGTTTCCATTAAAACAATTCTGCATTTGCATCTCCCAAAATTCTGGGAAGGTGAGGGGCAAGTGTGGCAGGGGGGGTCCCGTGAGCCTCCTCCACAGCCAGGTGCCCCTGGGACTCGAGCTGCTTGCTCAGCTTCTCCACTTGGCTCTGTGTCCCCAGACAGAACCTGTATCCAATGCAGGGTCCAACCCCTCCGGGTCCCACCCAATCCCTGGTAGCTGCACCTTCAGGGAGTAGGGAGCCTCCTGCAGCAGCGTGGTCTTTGCTCCCGGGGACCCGGCCCCTCTGCTGCCCTGCAGCCCTGGTCCCACCCGCAGCGGCCGGTGCGGTCCCTGAGCTCCATCAGCATCAATGCTGGTCCCTCACCTCACTGGCCACACGCGTGCGTCTCTACACCCTTTACTGCTGCTTTGTGGTTGGATAAGAAAATAGTATTTTTAGTCTCTCATTTGTGCCCCTCTGTTGGCATCGCAGCCCATTCTGCTGACCATTGGTGACGGCTGTACACACGCTGCACCGTGTTCACGTCTCACACACACGCGCGCGCACACACACACACACGCCCCTCAGAGCAGGCTCTAAGTTCTACTTAAAATGGATTGTCTCTTCCCTCAGACCTTCCAACTATCCATTGGTTGGATAAAGTTTGTCTTTATTCAAATAATTTTATTTCCAACTGTCTGTATTACCCATATTGAATATTGACTGTCTATATGTGTGTATTCATACATAGATTTTCCTTTTCAGCATGCGTGATAGTCTTGAAAAAATTACACTTTTTATAATTAAGTATTAATATGTCTTACATATGGATTTACTCCATAAGGAAGAACTGAAAAGGGCTAGTTCCCCAATGTCACACACATGGAAAATATATTTGAATGCCCGTCATAAAATCCTTGAGTCATATTTTCTCTCCGACAGAGTGTTTTGGGCATGAATAAGCTTTCATTTTCTTCTGAGAAATCCGTTCAGACTGATTCCCCTCTTATCAATGATCTGATCTCCTTTTTCTTATTTCAAAGTTGTCAATTGCAAAATGAACAAATCTTTAGAATTTCCAATGCTTATTTATTTTTAAGAGAGAGAGACAGAGTGCAAGCTGGGAGGGGGAGGGAGAGGGAGGGAAGAGGGGCAGAGAGAGAGGGAGACAGATTCTGAAGCAGGCTCCAGGCTCTGAGCTGTCAGCACAGAACCCCATGCGGGGCTTGAACCCACGCACCATGAGACCATGACCGGAGCCGAAGTCGAATGTTAAACTGAGCCACCCAGGTGCTCCTCCTGCCTTTTAGAATTTGTGAAAGAAACAAGAGTTTCACTGGAGCCCAAGTGAGGCAGCTGCTGGGCCCCACACTCTCTCACGAAGCAACCTTTAGTGTGGGGGTTTCTCACATGAAGAGTTATAGATCATCATGATGACGAACACTCCAGAAAGTCACAGACTCATGTCCTGTTTTCGGTATGTGCAAGGCGGCAGGCTCCAACCTTATGGGAACGTGTGGAGGTCTTACTCTTATCTTCTGTCTGCAGTGTTTCCTGCAGGTTTTGCTGCTGAAGCAGATGCACAACGTGTGCTCAGGGCAGAGAAGGAGCCCCTGCTGGGAGGGCTGGTCAGGTCCTTCTGGCCTTGGTCACAGCAGAGCCTTCCTGGGCCCTCGGGAGGAGCCTTAAAGCTGAATACCTCCTGTATTTTATTGAACCCAGTATCTTTTTTGACTCCTGTGGGTTCTTTTTTCCCTGAGAAGTTTAAGAATGTTCTGGAACACTGTTTTGAAATGTGTCAGATGGTTGATTCAATATTCCTGACTTCCACTCCCGGCAACTTGCCAATGGTGGACTGCAGTGTGGGGCGGCCTGCAGGATCCCCAAGTGTGAGCATGTGTGAGGGGTGGTGACGGGTATCCATGGGCCCCTGGGGTTGGGGGCTGTGTGACCCCTGAGGTTTCCATGCAGATGACCCACAGGGTGACTCTGATTCCAGGGAGGAACCTTCAGGGTGGAGGGACCCCACTATGAGTCCCAGTCAGAGCCAGCATGGTGTGGCCAGTGTGGGCCTCGGGAGTAACTTTGGGGATTTCTCTGAGAAAGGGGGCCTCTGGGACGGCTTCCAGAAAGTGCACAGGGTGGGGGAGGGTCCAGAGCAGGTCTTGGAAGGCCCACTGTTGCCACCCCTGACGGTGGTGTGCAGCAGGAGGCGTGGGGTGGACAGGCCATGCAGGCTGTGCAGTGCCCTCTGAGGGGGTAGGGCTTCCCGGTGGAGCCCGCAGGGACACAGAGTAACTGTGATTGTGGGTGGCCATGGAGACGGAGTGGAGGGTGTGCAGTGACAGGGCAGGGACGAGCAAGCCCTGGGGAGCTGCCAGTGCCCAGGTGGCGTGTTGCTGTCTGATCCATCCAGGGCCAGGACCGTCAGCGTGTAGGTGGTGTTTGAGATGGAGGACCAGAGGAGGCTGTGGAGGGGTGCGTGTAAGGGGGAACAGGCCAGGACAAGTGCTGTCTGGGCGCTCGGTCAGGAGCAGGGGAGGGCAGGGGCAGTGAACGGACGCTGGCCAGGGAGAAGAGGCCAGACTGCAGATGCCTCGGAGGCCAGAAGCGCGCCTGAGGGCACGGATGAAGGCGGGGGCCACTTGTCTGCAGCTCAGGGGCCTGGGTGTCCCGGAGCCATCATCCCAACCCACCTTGTCTGGGACCCGACTTTGGGTGCCATGCTTTCAAACCACTTATGTGAGAAGCTCAGTAAATTTTCCTTAGGAAGACATCCAGTGACTGTTTATTTATTTATTTATTTTAATTTTTTATTTTATCATTATCCCCATTTTAGAGGTAAGGAAACTGGGCTGAGAGAAGCAAAGGAAACTTTCCTGAAGCAAGTTCGGTGGTAGAGTCGGATTCAAAGCCAAGTCAGCCTTGTTCCAGTATGTATTCTTTTTAAAAAAAATTTTTTTAACATAGTTTGTTGTCAAATTGATTTCCATATAACACCCAGAGCTTCTCCCCACAAGTGCCCCCAACCATGACCATCACCCCCTTCTCTTCTATCCCTCCCCCTTCAGCCCTCAGTTCCTTTTCAGTTTTCAATAGTCTCTCAAGTTTTGCGTCCCTCTTTCTCCCCAACTCACTTTCCCTCTTCCCCTCCCCCTGGTCCTCCATTAGGTTTCTCCTGTTCTCCCGTTAGACCTATGAGTGCAAACATATGATATCTGTCCTTCTCCACCAGACTTACTTCACTCAGCATGACACCCTCGAGGTCCATCCACTTACCTACAAATGTCCACATTTCAATCTTTCTCATTGCCATGTAGTACTCCACTGTATATATATATACCACATCTTCCTGATCCATCCATCAAGTGATGGACATTTAGGCTCTTTCCATGATTTGGCTATTGTTGATGGTGCTGCTATGAACATTGGGGTACATGTGCCCCTGTGCATCAGCGCTTCTGTATCCCTTGGGTAAATCCCCGGCAGTGCAATGCAGGTCGAGGGGAGTTACATTGATAGTTTTTTGAGGAGCCTCCACATTGTTTTCCAGAGCGGCTGCACCTGTTTGCATTCCCACCAGCAGTGCAGGAGGGGCCCGTTGTGTGTTTAACATTGGCGGCCACGCCAGGTGCAGGAGCTGAGTCGATGCTCCTCATCACACATGGGAGGATCCCTGCCGAGGCAGAGCCGGTCCCAAGGCCTGAGCACCAGTGTGGTTTGGAGAGCTGGGAGTGGTCCTCACTCAGCAGGTCCTGAGGGGCTCCCGCTCACACGCATTGGCTGAGGGGCTCGACGTCCTCACTCTAGATGCCCCGGCAATCAGTGCTATCAGACTGGCTGCCACAGAGGACACAGCAGGGAGGGTCCCAGGCCGCTGGCGCTGCCCAGGAATGTGCTGGAACAAGGAAACAGAGGAGAATCTCCTACTGCATTGTGGGACAGAGACATCCCTATGACATCCAGTAAAGGTAGGTAATATATGTCTGATTCGCCCTATTGTGGGGGTGCTGGCATCTCAGAGCCTGGGACCTGCTTCATATTCTGGGTCTCCCTCTCTCTGCCTCTTCCTGCTCACACCCTGTCTCTCTCTCTAAAAATAAATTTTAAAACCTTAAAAAAGTTAACTGGCCCTTTTGTAGTTACATCTCTTTTTACAAAATCTTGCATTTATGTATCTAGCCTACAAAGTGTGAGAAAGCTCTCCAAGTTGAAGAAAGGAGTTTGAATGAATCACCGTCAGAGGACAGAAAAGACATTTTAAAAATACAGTTAGGTGTTTCCAACATCCCACATAAATATTCCTAACTGCAAATAGTCCTGTTTGATGAAGGAACAACATTCATGCCACCGAAAAGAAAATAGCGCCCTGTAATCTGTAAGTTCAAATCAACATCCATTCTTGTGTCTCTGTGATGGTGACCACAGGTATGTGTGCACCTGTGTGCTACCTGTCCCTGCACGGCCCCGTCTTTTGTTTGGTATGACTGTGTCCTTGTTGGCTGCCTGCCAGGGCGGCCTCCCTGGGGACCCGCATGCACAGGAGCAGGTGTGGGGGCAGCCTGAGACTGGAGAGATGGGATGGGGCCCAAGGCATAGTCCCAGTGGGGGTGGGGGCTTGGATGCTCCTTCAGGGAGATCTGTTGAGACCAGTGGTGGTGGAGGCTGGGACTCTCCTCCATGGGGATCAGTCAGGACCAGTGGGGGTGGGGGCTGGGACTCTCCTCCATGGGGACCAGTCAAGAAGGGTATAATAGAAGCCCCGCTGCACCAGTGTAATCCTGCTGTGTGAGAACAGAGAAATCTCTCAACACCACCAGGGACCAGGTTCCATCTGTGTTTTTGGCCTGGTGTCCTCAGGAGGTGGACAAAGGAGCTGCTTCCCTCTGGGCATTGCATCTGTGTCTCAGACGTGCAGAAAGCACACAGCAAAGTATACTCTGGAAGCGCCCTTCTTCCCAAGTACCTCTCACTAGCTGCTGTGGGTCCTGCGGCCACCCAGCTGGACCAGAGACTGGGCCGTGCCAGGAAGTCGTGGGGGAAATGGCTCTCAGGTGGGGGCTGGAGTGGCCTTCCCAATGCAGATCGTGTGGTGCGGTCCTGTAGGAGCTAAGCCAGCAGCCTGCAGTCCCCTTCAGCATGTGGCCACCAGTTCAAAATGACACCAGGGAGCACTGGGGTCATGACCTCCGTGTGGCCAGGATTGGTTGTGGAGAGTTGGGCTCACCTTGCCGAGCGGTGAGGTGATTGTGGGTCGAGGTCCTGGGTGCCATGCCTGTGAGCTGGAGGGTCCTAAGGGGTTCCTGCAGCTGTGAGTAAGGGAGAACAGCAACTGCCCCAGGAAGGATGAGCCAGGAGGGGGTCGGGCGATTGTGGTCAGTGTGTGTTTCACCCTGAGGTTGCTGGGCTCGAAGATAAGAGGGGAGAGTGTCATGAGTGGGTGGTCACTGTAAGGGACTTCTCAATGGTCAGCCTTGTGGGGCTGGGGAGTGAGATCTGGGGGCCGTGGTCTTCTGGGAAGGAAGGGACAGCCTCCTTCTAGGCCACCGGCTGAGCAGTGCACCCTGGCTGGAGCGTGTCTTCGTTCAGGGCTGCATGGGATTCCCTGGGATGCCCCCCCTGAATGGATGCATCTGGCTCTGTGGATGAGGGGAGGACTCTGTGCACCAAAGCTTGAAGGTGCTGACATCAGGGACCTGGAGAAGTGGGGCTTTTGTCCCCTGCCTGGGGGCAGAAGCACTGGCCTACTGGTGCCCACCCTACTGGGGGTTCCAGGGTAGGGGGTGCGCCTCTGTGCCTGGACCTTGCAAAGCTGGGTCCCCTTGTGCCCTTTGCCCCCTGCATCACCATCTGGGACCAGGGCTCTGAACCACAGTGCAGCCCAGCCCTATCTCGAGCTCCAGCTCGGTCCTGAGCCCTGCTGCAGGTCACCGGGGCCTCAGACTCCACAGGCTCCCCCATCTGAAGCTCCCCGTCCTCCCAGGGGGCATCCTTGCCAGTTCCTGGGTCCCCATCGCCAAGTCCTGGATGCTACTCCTCTCCAACTGCAGCTAGAGTGCCTCGTCCTCCAGGAAGGGGCACTGACTGACACACACAGCTCACACTGCATGTGTGCAAACGTCAGCACACACCCAGGGCTGCGTGTGCCCCCCGTGCTCACACCCCAGGGAAGAAATTTCAGGGAAACCCATGGAGGGAATGCCCAGCTTGAAGGTAAAGTACTTGAAAACCTCCCAGGCCTGAGGACAGGGAGGGGTGTGTAGGACTGGGACTGGGCAGGAAGGGGAGGCCGGAGGGGGTTTGCTTCCTGGTCCTTATCTGCTTCCTGCCCGGGCCATGCGGTGCAGAGCCCTGGGCACCAGAAGGAGCAGAGTGCCTGGAGCCCCGCTGGCTGTGCACCCACCACCAGTGATGGCTCGTGGGGCCCAGCTGGACGAGCCTCCACCCAAGAAGGGAGCCCCGTGAGTTGGGGGCTCCAGACCCTCTGGAGACTGGTCGCGGGTGACAGGTGGGAGGGTGCAGGCTGGTCGGGACCCCAGAGAAGTCCCTGCTCCTCTGCCCCGTTCCACATGGTGGGTGCCGGATTTTGAGAGTCCTGTTGTAGGCAGGGGAGCTCTGGCTGCCCTGGGTGGCCGAGTCCTCAGTGCTGGGTCAGGGGCTCTAAAGTACCCAAGGCTGCAGCTTGGGGGATCCCGGGAGGATACTGCCTGGATGGCCATCTCCACAGGGGAGGACAGTGGGCTCAGCAGGAGATGAGCAGGGGGAGTGGGCGGGTCCCTCTAGGGGCCTTCCTGGTGCTGCCTGCCTGGTGGCTGGCGGCTGACTGGCATCTCATGTACTGGACACCAGATGGGCATTCCTAAAGGGTCCTGCGGCCTGGGTGGGCTCTGCCCAGCAGTGGCAGCGGCAGGTCCATTCTCGGGGAGCTCATGCCCAGGCAACCTTGGCAGAGGGCACAGGACAGGTCTGTGCTCTGGGCACTGGCTCTGGATCAGTGATGTGAGGGGTCGCACCAGCCGACCCTTGGCCCAGGGCAGCAGTGGCAGGAGCAGATGTTTGTGTGTCCCTGAGGGACCCTGGGCTCGAGGGTCTGCTCTGGAGGGTGAGGATAGGGCCAAGCTCCCCACTGCCCAGCCCGGCCTCCTGTCCTGACCCTGAAGTGGGGGTACGAAGGGGAATCCAGGGCAACCAGTTACCCAAGGGGCCTGCGGACCCCTCCTGGCTGAAGGCAGGCTCCCCTACCTGTCCACCGGTCCAGGCTGGGCCCCCAGAGGCCACGGGGCAGTTCTGGCCACGACCAATGTCTCTCTGCTAGTTCCCAACAGACAAGCTGATCCTGGGCTGCTCAGAGTCCTCTAGGCTCCTTCTTGGCTGCAGGGCCCCCACTGGAAGGGATGGGCTGCTGGGTGGAAGTGTGCAGGCTGGTGGGGCTACGGGCAGGTTTTATGAATAGTCTGTGGCACGGTGGGCCCACCCGTACTACCCACCCTGCCTCAGGCCCGCACAAAATCCACCAAGGACCCCAGGTTGGGAGGCTGCATTGGGCAGCCTGTCTCCTGGACCAGGACTCCTCCTCAGGCTGTCGCTGACCCCCTTAGCTGGCCGGGAGGATGCAGATCTTAGAAAGGGAGGTGGGCCCCTCTGCTGGTGGACGCACTTGGGGGCCGGAGTTTCTGGCCCGGAGAGTGTCACTGCGGGGCCTGCTTCCACTGTACCACCATGACACGGAGTGGCTCATACACCCGACCTGCTGGGGGCTCAGTCCCCTTCTTGTTCTGGTGTGATGTATGGGCGGGGGCTTCTCCATGCAGGACACCCCTCCTGAGCTCTGGGGGCATGGAGTTCCAGTGCCTGAGGGTTCTGGGGGCAGGTTCAGTCCAGCCTGGAGCCCGGTTGAGTCCCAGGTGGGTTTGTGGGCTCTGAGGCCGACGCTAGCGTCCCCTGGCCCACGCTGCGTTGAACAGGGTTGTATCCTGAGCCCAGGTCTGGTGGGCTCTGAGGCAGAGGCCAGCCTCCCCCGGGCCACGCTGCGTGGAGCAGGGCTGCAGCCTGAGTCCAGATCTGGTGGGCTGGCCTCCTGCTCCTTGGTCCCCTGGGCATGTGGGGTCTGTCCTGCCTGTGAAGGGTCTGCGGGCTGGTCACTGTCAGCAGGAGTGAGATTCCTGTGGGCAGAGAGCTCAAGGAAGGACTTTTGGGTCTATCTTAAGCCACTATCGGGTCGTTCCCAGATGAGAGGGTCGCAGGCAGAATCTCCCCTCCTTCCTGGTCCCCCTGGGGTGGGGGCGGAAGCCTGGCACCTCCAGCCAGCAGCCCTGCAGCAGCCTCAGCCCCTCCCCTGCATTGGCAGTGCCCTGTACACCTGCCCTCCACCTGGCAGGTGTGGGGTCTTGGGCACCGGGGCTTGGGAGACAGGCCAGCACCCTGCCTGGGCCACAGGCTCACAGAGCACTTGCAGGGGTCATCTCAGCTCTGGGTCAGGTTCTGGGCCTGAGCCGCCTCCACCCCAGCTGCTGCCTGGTGTTTGCTCTGTAGAGAGTGTCACAGTTGGAGCCCTGCAGGGGACCAGTCCAGGCACCCCAGTTGAAAGGTCCGGAGTAGGGGGTTGGTGTCGGCGCAATACTATAAGAAAGAAGACAGACAAAGACAAACAAGACAATGAGCATGGTGGAAAAGCCACGTTTTACTTAGATGGCCAGGGTCTTATATACCATGGGTGATTACATCATTTCTTACATAGTTCAAGGTTTTTGAAGTGAAGACATGCTCTGGAAAGGATCATGTTTAACAGTGTAAATATCAGGAATGATCAAGTCATTGCAGGGGAGGGATTCCCTAATAATAGTCTGGCTCCAAGCAGAAGATGAGCCTGCAGATTTCTAGGAGGAGATTTACATTTCTTAAGGCCCCTCATCAGTTATGCATGGGCAAGATGCTCATCCTTTAATAGGCAAATCTTTTGGCAGAGGATTGTGGTTTGCTCCCAACACAGGCAAAGAGCTAGAAAGCAAAGTAAGGGGAGGGCTGGCTTCAGGAATCGACTCAAGTTGATTTCAAGCCTAAAAGTATGTGCCTCTTACAAAGGAATGAGAAAATCACAGACAGGATGAATAGAAGCCACATGTGCAACCCAGGAAGCTTAATGTTGTTTCACAGTCTTTCGACTTGTTCCACAACTTCCCAAATAGTTCTCCTGTGCCCCGTAGGCAGAGCCTTCAAAGGTCACTTATATAGATTCTCCTGTGCCCTGGAGGCCTAGCCATCAAGGGTCACTATGCAGGAGGTTTTTTGGCTTACTGGGCCCCATTAGAGCCCAGCTCCCCATCCTCTGTGGCTTCTCCTCCCCAGAGGGGCCATAGCACAGCAGGAGGACAAAAGGGGATGGAAGAGCTCAGGGAGCAGGAAGAGGAGGTGAGGGCTGGGCCATGGGGAGGGCTCCCTGCAGAGGCCCTGCCAGCTGCCTGTCCACCTTCCATATGGCCAGGCCTGAGCGCAGGGTGGTGGAGGGCCACCTGGGGCAGAGCTTGGTTCTGCCTTCTTGTCCTTGGAGGGACCTCCCGGGGAGCAAAGCCAGGCAGGTGGGAGGAGGGGCCAGCCCTGGAGGTCAGCGCTGCCCATACCCATTCCTCCCAGAGCACTTGTGCTGCACCTTGGGGCCCAGACCACAGTGTCCCCAGCCCTGCCTCTGGACAGCACCGACTATAGGTCTGCAGCCTCGGATGACAATTGGGAGGGGATAGGCCCAGCCTTAAGCAGGAGGCACTGGGCCCTGGGGAGGGAGGCTGGTTTTGAGTGTAGGCCATGTCATTGTAAGAAGTACTACCCCAGGACCCACAGTGACAGGGGCTCAGACAGTATGTCCTGTCTCTGAGGCCCAGGGGAGTGCCCTGCTCACAGCTGCTCAGCCTGTCCTGGTCGAGGCCACGGTCCCTTCAGCTTGCCTCTGAGGGATACGCTGAGGCAGTGGTCCTCCTGGGAGGTGGAGTGTGAGTTGGGATGGGAGCCAGGACCTGATGGAGGGGCCCTGGGTCCCCTGGGTCTTAACCCTGACATGACTCATCTGCAGTTTGTGGTGAGGAGCTGGGCGTCTAGGACTAGTCCCTGAGGATGGCACGGGCTGGGAGGTGCCCCACTCCCCGCCCGCCTTGTCCTGCCCCTAATGTCCGTGAACTCGTCCGCAGCCTAGTGTGGGCCCAGCTCCAGCGCACACTCCCGTCAGCCCCCCGAGGTCTCCAGGGGTCCTGCCCACCAGGCGTTTGTCCAGGGTAGACGCTGTCCTTCCTGCCCAGGTCCACCTTGAGCAGGTCTATTTCTGCCAGTGGGGGTGGTGTGGCCACCTCAGAGCCCTTTGAAGCCCCGGCTGTGGTGGATGTGGGCCGAGGGTCCCGCCCTGACCCTCAGGAGCTGGGCGGGAGGGCCCTGCGGCTCTGGCCGGTTTTTGCTGCTGGGTCTGTCACTGTGGGTATATCCAGCTACTACTGTAGTAGTAACACAGTGGAAAGTTCCTTGTCAAAAAGCCCCTGTGTGTGGTGGAGGGGCCCCTCCCCTGCCCGAGGCCCAGGCGCCCAGCGGGGCGTGTCTGCACAGGAGCCCAGTGCTGCCCCACGTGGTGGGCACTGGCATGGTCCAGCCCCCCTTGCCTGCCCTGTCTCCCCAGGGACACCAGGTACAGGGGTGTGGGCAAGGGGATGTGGGGCTGCCCCCGGGCACTCACACTCACTCGGGGTGCATGCACACATCTGCACCAAGGCTAAGGAAGAGCATCCACTTTGGGGGGGGCTGTGTCTGCAGCCTGTCTCCAGGGTCCCTGGGGGCCTCCTGGTGAGGCCAGGTTTGGACCAGGCCAAGGGGACCACTGAGCATGGGATGGACGGTCCAGCCAGACCGGTCGAGGGCCACCTGGGTCTCTCCGTCCTCCCTGAAGACACGTTTCCAAAACCAGGTTCACACAGCTGTCCATGAGGGGGAGTCCCTCCCGCCTTCCCAGATCCCTCAGGGCAGGGGCCCAGCCTAGGTGGGGAGCAGGTGCTGGGGTGCTGTGGGGTGTGGGTGCTGTGGGGTGTGGAGTGCTGTGGCGAGTGAGGTGATCTGAGGTTTTGGTGATGTGGGGAGTGGGGTGTTGTGGGTTTGGGGTGCTATGTGGGTGGGGTGGTGTGGGGTTTGGGGTGATATGTGGTATGAGTACTGTGTGGTACTGTGGGGTGTGAGGTGCTGTGGGGTGTGGGGTGTGGAGTGTGGGGTGTGGGGTCTATGGCCGGGAGGGGCGGGCCCACTCACCAGCAGCTCCCGAGCAGTCTCTGCCCAGACAGGCAGGTCTGGCTGAGGTTTGGGTTGGCTTCCGCTGGGCGGTTTCAGGGTCCCATGATATCAGCAGGCAGAGTCCTGGCTCGCGTCCCGGAAGCCGTGGGCCCTGTTCCTTCCCCTGTTCCTTTCGCTGTGGCTGCCACCCCGCTGCGTTTGGGTTACAGGTCACACTGCTGTGGTAAGCAGCTGAGGCTTAGTGCTTTGGCTCAGTTCACCATCCAGGGGAGGGTGTGCCAAGAACGGGGCCACAGCTGGGACCCAGGATGAGTTTTTGATGGGCACTGTGACACTGTGATACCACACCAATCACCGTAACAGTCGTACCACAGTGACACAGACCTACCCCCAATCCCTCTTCCTGGGGGACTGTGAGGACATAGGGGGAGGAGCCTGGGATGCCCAGGGCTAATCTGCTGGAGAAGGCAGAGCCTGGGGAGGCTCCTTGCCAGAGATTGGCAGTGTTGGGCGGCTGCCTGTGCCCATTTTGGAGCCCACCCATGTGGTGGCAGCCTTCTGGGTACTGAGGGGTCACCGTGTGCCAGCAGGTAGCTCCCACTTGGAAGGCTGGAGCAGGCAGGGGTCAGTCCTGTGCTACGGCCCTTGCACTCGGGAGCTGAGACATGCCAGGCTGTCTGGCTCTGCCTCACTGGCCCCTCACTGGCTCTCCCTTTGCCACTTGCCTGTGGACCCGTTTTCTCTAGAGCTGCCCTGGTTGTGTCACTGTGGTGATGGTCCCTGAGGCACTCCCATAGGTGGACCTGGAGCACTTACAGGTGAGAAAGTGTAGGCCCAGGGCAGGCCCAGGTGCAGAGAGGCCCAGGTTCATGGGAGACCCAGGCCCAGAGGAGGCCCATGTGCAGGGGAGACCCAGACCCAGAAAAGGCCCAGGTGCAGGGAAGATCCAGGTGTAGGGAAGGGCCAGGCCCAGTGTAGGCCCACGTGCAGGAGAGGTCCAGGCCTGGAGAGACCCAGGTACAGGAGAGGCAAGGCCCAGGGGAGGCCCAGGTGCAGCGGAGGCCCTGTTCTAGGGGAGGCCCAGTCCCAGGGGAGGCCCAGGCTAAGGTGGGCCAGGCTGCCTTCCTGCTTCACCTGCCTGAAGGTTCATGCCAGAGCACCGAAAGTCCCCAGGAGGGTAACGTTTGTGGTGGCTGCACAGGTCCCCGCCTACGTTCCAGGCTGCAGGAGTCTGGCCTCTTTGGATCTCCCGGTGATTCTGTGGTGGTGACGGGGGATTATTATTAGGCCTGAACGCTGAGTCTTGTTCCGAGGAGCTGTCCCCAGGGAGTATGGAACTTTGTCCCACCTCCTCGCCTCCTAGCCTGCCCAGGCCCTGGCCAATCTTTGCCTCTGTATTTCTCAAGTTCCCCATGGGATCCTGGAGCCAGCGGGCTAGTGCTTTCCTGGGGGCGGCCCCCTTCCCCCAGCCAGCCCGAGTTCTGTTGGGTCTTCTGGCCTTGACATCACTGCTGCCTGGGGCAGAGGCAGTCCTTTCTGGAGCTTCTGCACCTCGGTGACCTTGCCCAAGGGGCCTGGGTTGGTGCCCACACTCCTTAGGCCCCTGGGGTGGGGGCTGCCCTGGGACCCTGAGCAGCAGGGCTGTGTCTGAAGCCCAGCCCTAGGGCCCATCACGGGGGGAGTTTGAACGCACGCCTGCGTCAGGTTTTGAGGTCTCATGACAAAGGCAGTGTCTGCACCTGGTACAAACTCCAAGGGCAAAGGCAGTGTCTCCTGCTTAGTCCCTCCCAGGCACGGCCTCCTGGCTCCCCCCACGCCCTCGGTGCTGGTGTGTGGTCCTGTCCCCCCCTGCGCACACACAGTGCAGGCAGCCCAGTGCCCCGCGCACCCCTGCCTCCTGCTCGACCCTGAGCAGTGGGGTCTCTGCACCATCAGCAAGCTGCCCGCTGGGCTCGGGTGTGCTTTGCATGTGGACAGACGCCACCAGGCCCCTCTTCCCGGACCTGCCCAGCAGCACACCTGCCCCAGGAGCTCATGCCCAGTGGGGCAGCTGTGTCACTGTGGGTACAGGAGTGGTCAACGCAGTCAAGCGCACCCCACAAGAACCTCCCGCTGTGGGGGCACCTGTGTCCACCTTTGCAGACACTTGCTGGCTCAGAGCCGGTACTGCAGCAGGTCCCACATTTCCAGTGGGTTTCTGTTCTGAAAGTCAGGTGAGCTGGGATGAATCTGACAGGAGCCTTATGGGTCAAGGTGGCTCTGCACGGGCTCACAGCTCTGCAGTTTCCCCGGGTCATTGGGTGTGGTGGCTTCCTTCTGCTCTCAGCGCCCTCTCCGGGGTTTTCCCTGTCCTTGGCATGGCCAGTGAGGGTCTGCATGCCCTGCCCCCCTCTCCGGTCCGATGGAGTTTGCAGACAGTGACCTGTGTGCCGGTCCTGCAGAGTCTCAGCCCACCTAACCCTGCAGAGGTCTCCCTGCCTCTGTCAGTCGGCACCTGCCTGGATGCGGTTTCTGTGGTCGAGGTGACTCTGCAGAGCAAGCCACCTGGATGGACAAAGTTGTCACCAGGACCAATGATGACTGTGGGTGTGCAGTGCCACCCCCACAGAGACGTGATGGATGCGTCCTAGGACCCAGGGTCTCTGGTGCAGGTGCAGCGGCCATGTCGGGGCTCCTGAGGGGTCACATCTGATTAGGAGCTGGGTCCTGGGTGCAGTGAGCACAGTGCCCGTGCTGACTGGAGTGGCTGCCCGGACGGAAGGGAACGGGCCACCCAGGCTGTGAGTCAGGACTGCTACCGGATGTTTCCTCCTGAAACTCCTGCGTCTGCCCTTCAGTGGGAGCAGTTGGGCATTCCCCAGGCTGGACGGCCCTGTGGGAGTTCGTGGGCGGCGGAGTGTGGACATAAAGGACTTGCTGAGGACGGAGCTGACATGCTGCACGCCCTTCAGCGGCACATACTCGCAGTCCCTTGGGAAAGACTAACACATAAGCCTCAGTCTGTTTTTGCCTGGCGTTTGTGGCCTCCCCATCAGTGCACTGTGGCTCCTCTGGACCACATTGTTGAAACCAGAAGGGTGAAACTTTAGGAGGATGCTAGCTGTGTGGGGACAGCGAGGGAGAGGGGTCTTCCTGCTTGGGGCCGGGAAAGCCCAGGCCCTACTGCCTGTCTGCCCAGTGAGCCCCTGGATCCCGTGTCTACTGTGTGGCAATGGCAGGCAAGGCAATGCCTGTGCCTCTCCGGGGCTGTGGGTCGGAGCTGAGCCTTCGACACCTTGCTTCCAGCTCTCCAAAGGGAGGTCTGAGCTGGCTCTTCAGGAGACATGTCCTTTGAATTGGAGTGGAGGGTCCAGCCACTGTGTCTCCAGTGCCAGCACCAACCAGGGAGGGGCTCTGTGTGAGCACAGCACAGGTGTCCCTGGGCAGGGCGGAGGTGGCCCTCTGAGCTGCTCTCCAGGCTCTGAGGGCCACCTTGAGCGTGGGGGACAGGTGGTCACACCCAGCACACCCAGGTCAGACTAGGGGAATCTGGTTAGAGTGGTACGTAACCAAGTCTCCTCCCTCCTGAGGCATCATCACTGAGCATCTGCCAGGGGCCTGGGAGAGCTGTAGACACTGCCTGATTCAGGGGGCTGGAAGAATTTGGCACCCTCCTCTGCCCTTCATGGCTTTGGGTCTTGGTGTGAAAACGGGCCCGCGTTTTTCTATTTGGGCACTTTGGAGCATGGTGCACTGCGTCCAGGAGCAGGTCCGTGTGGCAGCGACCATGTCTGTGGTAGTCTGAGGCCTCTTCCACGAAGCCATCTGGTCGGAATTGTGGGGTCTCCCGACAGCTCCCACCCGTGTTTGCTTGCTGACCCAGTCGACTAAGCTTTATTGCTACAAACGGAAACATGTGACGCCTGTTTGTGCGGACAGGGGTGTTGTGCCCAGTTATCCCTAATGTGAACCGTGCTGGGATTCGCTGAGTTGGCGCATCCACACCCGCACCTGGCATCTGCCCCGCCAGAGCCACAGGAACAGCAGAGTCACTTGGAGGAGCAGGGTCATGTCCCCAACAGACCCAGAGCCTCTGCCAGAGGAGGCAGTGCCCAGGGTCCCCTCCTGGTGTGGGAGGCGGCGGGGCCCTGGCCCCAGGAGGCGGGGCAGCTTCACAGGAGGAGGGCACACATTTCTTTTTGTGTGTGTGTGTGTTAATTTAATTTTATTTTATCTTATTGGTTTTTTTAATAGTTTATTGTCAAATTAGTTTCCATACAACACCCAGTGCTCTTCCCTACAAGTGCCCTCCTCCATCACCACCACCTCTTTTCCCCCTCCTCCTTCCCCTTCAAGGCTCAGTTGGTTTTTAGTATTCAATAGTCTCTCAGGTTTTGTGTCCCTCTCTCTCCCCAACTCTCTTTCCCTCTTCCCCTCGCCCTGGTCCTCCATTAGGTTTCTCCTGTTCTCCTGTTAGACCTATGAGTGCAAATATATGGTATCAGTCCTTCTCCATCTGACTTATTTCACTTATCATGACACCCTTGAGGTCCATCCACTCTGCTACAAATGGCCATATGTCACTTTTTCTCATTACCATGTAGTACTCCATTGTATATATATACCACATCTTCTTGATCCATCCATAAGGTGATGGACATTCAGGCTCTTTCCATGATTTGGTTACTGTAGAAAGTGCCGCTATGAACATTGGGGTACATGTGCCCCTGTGCATCAGCACTTCTGTATCCCTTGGGTGAATCCCTAGCAATGCTATTGCTGGGTCATAAGGGAGTTCTATGGATAGTTTTTTGAGGCACCTCCACACTGTTTTCCAGAGTAGCTGCACCACTTTGCATTCCCACCAGCAGTGCAGGAGGGGCCCATTGTGTGTTTAACATTGGCGGCCACGCCAGGTGCGGGAGATGAGTTGATGCTCGTCATCACACATGGGAGGATCCCTGCCGAGGCAGAGCCGGGCCCAAGGCCTGAGCACCAGTGTGGTTTGGAGAGCTGGTAGTGGCCCTCACTCAGCAGGTCCTGAGGGGCTCCCGCTCACACGCTTTGGCTTCGGGCTCGACATCCTCACTGTAGATGCCCCGGGAATCGGTGCTATCAGACTGGCTGCCACAGAGGACACAGCAGGGAGGGTCCCAGGCCGCTGGCGCTGCCCAAGAATGTGCTGGAACAAGGAAACAGAGGAGAATCTCCTACTGCATTGTGGGATGGAGACATCCTTATGACATCCAGTAAAGGTAGGTAATATATGTCTGATTCGCCCTATTGTGGGGGTGCTGGCAGCTCAGAGCCTGGAACCTGCTTCTGATTCTGTGTCTCCCTCTTTCTGCCTCTTCCTGCTCACACCCTGTCCCTCTCTCTCAAAATAAATTTAAAAAATTTAAAAAGAATTACCTGGCCCTTTGTAGTTACATTCTCCTTTTACAAAACCTTGCATTTATGCATCTAGCCTACAAAGTGTGAGAAAGCTCTCCAGAGTTGAAGATAGGAGTTTGAATGAATCACTGTCAGAGAGCAGAAAAGACATTTTAAAAATGCAGTTAAGTTTTTCCAACATCCCACATAAATAGTTCTACCTGCAAATAGTCCTGTTTGATGAAGGAACAACATTCATGCAACAGAAAAGAAAACAGCGCCATGTAATCTGTAAGTTCAAATCAACATCCGTTCTTGTTTCTCTGTGATGGTGACCACAGGTATGTGTGCACCTGTGTGCTACCTGTCCCCGCAAGGCCCAGTCTTTTGTTTGGTGTGACTGTGTCCTTGTTGGCTGCCTGCCAGGGCGGCCTCCCTGGGGACCCGCATGCACAGGAGCAGGTGGGGGGGCAGCCTCAGACTGGAGCGATGGGGTGGACCCAAGGCATAGTCCCAGTGGGGGTGGGGGGTGGGAAGCACCTCCACGAGGATCAGTCAGGAAGGGTATAATAGAAGCCCTGCTGCACCAGCTTAATCCTGCCACTTGAGAACAGAGGATTCTCTCAACACCACCAGGGACCAAGGTTCCATCTGTATTTTTGACCTGGGGTCCTCTGTAGGTGGACAAAGAAGCTGCTTCCCTCTGGGCATTGCATCTGTGTCCCAGGACATGCAGAAAGCACACAGCAAAGTATATTCTGGAATCGCCCTTCTTCCCAAGTACCTCTCACTGGCCGCTGTGGGTCCTTTGGCCACCCAGCTGAAAAAGAGATTGGGCCATGCCAGGAAGTTGTGGGGGAATGCTTATCAGGTGGGGGCTGGGGTGGCCTCTCTCTAGGCCACCGGCTGAGGAGTATGTCCTGGCTGGAGTGTGTCCTCGTTCAGGGCTACATGGGGTTCCCTGGGATGCGCCCCCAGAATGGCTGCATCTTGTTCTGTGGATGGGGGAAGCTGTGTACGCTGAAGCTTCAGGATGCTGACCTCAGGGACCAGGAGAAGTGGGACCTTTGTTCCCTGCCTGGGGGCAGGAGCACTAGCTTATTTGTGCCCCACCCAACTGGGGGCTCCAGCCCTGGGGGTGCTCCTCTGTGCCTGGACCTTGCAAATATGGGTCCCCTGTGCCCTTTGCCCCCTCCATCACCATCTGGGACCAGGGCTTCCGACCACAGGGAACCCAGCCCTGTCTCGAGCTCCAGCTCCTTCCTGAGCCCTGCTGCAGGTCCCCAGGGGCCTCAGTCTCTCCAGGGTCCCCCATCTGAGGCTCCCCGTCCTCCCAGGGGACATCCTTGCCAGCCCCTGGGTCCCCATCGCCACGTCCTGGATGCTACTCCTCTCCAACTGCAGCTAGAGTGCCTCGTCCTCCAGGAAGGGGCCCTGAATGACACACACAGCTCCCACTACATGTGTGCAAATGTCTGCACACACCCAGGGCTGCGTGTGCCCCCTGGGCTCACACCCTAGAGAGAAATTTCAGGGACAGCGGTGGAGGGAATTCCCAGCTTTAAGGTAAAGTACTTGAAAACCTCCCAGGCCTGAGGACAGAGAGGGGTGTGGAGGAGTGGGGCTGGGCACGAAGGGGAGGCAGGAGGGGGTTTGCTGCCTGGTGCTTATCTGCTTACTGCCCAGGGCGTGTGGTGTGGAGCCCTGGGCACCGGAGGGAAGAGGGTGCCAAGAGCCCCACTGGCTGGGCACCCACAAACAGTGCTGGCTGGTGGGACCCAGCTGGATGAGCCTCCACCCAGGAAGGGAGCCCCATGAGTTCGGGGCTCAAGGCCCTCTGGAGACTGGTCACTGGTAATGGATGGGTGGGTGCAGGCTGGTGGGGACCCTTGAGATGACCCGGCTCCTCTGCCCTGCTCCACATGCTGGGCTCCGGCTTTTGGGAATCTGCTGTGGGCTGGGGGCCCTGGCTGCCCCGTGTGGCCGAGTCCTCAGTGCTGGGACAGGGCCTCGGGAGGACCCAAGGCTGCAGCTTGGAGGCTCCGGGGAGGATAGTGCCTGGATGGCCATCTCCACAGGGAGGGCAATGGGCTCAGCGGGAGTTGGGCAGCAGTGGTGGGCGGGTCCCTCTGGAGCACCTTCCTGGTGCTGCCTGCCTGGGAGCTGGCGGCTGACTGGCATCTCTCGGGCTGGCCGCCAGCAGGGCGGTTCTAAAGGGTCCTGTGGCCTGGGTGGGCTCTGTCCAGCAGTGGCAGCGGCAGGTTCATTCTCGGGGACCTCATGCCCAGCCAACCTCGGCAGAGGGCAGAGGACAGGTCTGTGCTCTGGGCACTGGCCCTGGATGAGTGGTTTGAGGGGTCCCGCCTGCCAACCCCTGGCCCAGGGCGTTAGAGGCAGGAGCAGATGCTTGTGTCTCCCTGAAGGACACTGGGCCCCAAGTTCTGCTCTGGAGGGTGAGAATAGGGTGCAGCTCTTCACTGCCCAGCCTACCCTCCTATCCTGTCCCTTAAATGGGGGTATGGAGGGGTATCCGGGGCACCTGGTCACCCAAGGGGCCTGTAGACACCTCCTGGCTGGGGGCGGGAACCCCTGTCTGACCACTGGTCCAGGCTGGGCCCCCAGTCGACACAGGGGCAGTTCCGGCCCCAACCAACGCCTCACTGCTAGTTCCCACCAGACATGCTGACCCTGGAGTGCTCAGAGTCCTCTAGGTTCCTTCTTGGCTGCGAGCCCCCCACCGGAAGGGATGGGCTGCTGGGTGGAGGTGTGCCGCTGGCGGTGCCCACACGGGGAGGTTTTATGAATGGCCTGAGGCACTGTGGGCCCATGTGCTGCTACCCACCTTGCCTCAGGCTCGCACAAAATCCACCAAGGACCCCAGGTTGGGAGGCTGCATTGGGCAGGACCCCTCCTCAGGCTGTCGCTGACCCCTTGAGCTGGGTGGAGGATGCAGACCTCAGACAGGGAGGCGGGCCCCTCTGCCGGTGGACCCACTTGGGGACAGGAGTTTCTGGCTTGGAGAGTGTCACTGCCGGGCCAGCTTCCACTGTACCACCATGACACAATCTGGCTCATACACCTGACCTGCTGGGTCTCAGCTCCCTTCTTGGCCTTGTGTGATGTACGGGCGGGGCTTCTCCATGCTGGACACTCCTCCTGAGCTCTGGGGACATGGAGTTCCAGTGCCTGAGGGTTCTGGGGCACGTTCAGTTCAGTCTGGAGTCGGGTTGAGCCCCAGTTGTGTGTGTGGGCTCTGAGGCAGAGGCTAGTCTCCCTGGCCCACGCTTCTTGGAGAAGGGTTGCAGCATGAGCCCAGGTCTGGTAGGCTGGCCTCCTGCTCCTTGGGCCCCTGAGCATGTGGGGTGTGTCCTGCCTGTGAGGAGCTGCTGACTGGTCCCTGTCAGCAGTAGTGGAGTTCCTGTGGGTAGAGGGCTCAAGGAAGGGCTTTTGGATCTGTCCTAAGCCACTGTGGGGGTCGTTCCCCTATGAAACGGTGGCAGGCAGAATCTCCCCTCCCTCCTGGTCCCCCTGGGGTGGGGGTGGAAGGGTGGCAGCCCCAGTGCAGCTCCCCCTACAGCAGCCTCAACCCCTCCCCTGCATTGGCAGTGCCCTGTACACCTGGCAGGTGTGAGGTCTGGGGCACTGGGACTTGGGATACAGGCCAGCACCCTCCCTGGGCCGCAGGCTCACAGAGCGTTTGCAGGGTCAGCTCAGCTCTGGGTCAGGTTCTGGGCCTGAGCTGCCCCACCCCAGTCGCTGCCTGGTGTTTGCTCTGCAGTGAGTTTCACCCTGTGGTGCCCGGCTCCCCATCTTCTGTGGCTTCCCCTTCCCAGAGGGGCCTTAGCACAGCAGGAGGAGGGAAGAGGATGGGAGAACTCAGGAAGCAGGAGGAGGGGAGGTGAGGGCTGGGGCCGCGGGGAGGGCTCCCTGCAGAGGATCTGCCAGCTGCCTGTCCGCCATCCACATGGCCAAGCCTGAGCCCAGGGCGCAAGAAGGCCTGCTAGGGGGAAGCTTGGTGCTGTCCTCTTGTCCTTGGAGGGGGCCTCCTGGGGAGCAACGCCGGCATGTGGGAGGATAGGGCCGGCTCTAGAGGTCAGCGCTGCCCATACCCTTTGCTCCCAGGGCACTTACACTGCACCTTGGGGCCCAGACCACAGTGTCCCCAGCCCTGCTTCGGGACAGCACAGGTTTGAGGTCTGCAGCCTCTGATGACAATTGGGAGGGGATAGGCCCACCCCTAAGCAGGAGTCAATGGGCCCTGGGGAGAGAGGCTGGTTTTGAGTGTAGGCCATGTTACTGTGGGAGGTTCTACCCCAAGATCCACAGTGACAGAGGCTTAGACAATATGTCTTGTCCCCAAGGCCCAGGGGAGGGCCCTGCTCACAGCTGCTCAGCCTGTCCTGGCCAAGGCCATGGCCCCTTCAGCCTGCCTCTGAGGGACACGCTGAGGCAGGTGTCCTTCTGGGAGGTGGAGCGTGAGCGGGGCTGTGATCTGGGGCCTGATGGAGTGGCCCTGGGTCCCCTGGGTCCTGACCCTGACATGACTCATCTGCAGTGTGTGGTGAGGAGCTGGGGCGTCTAGGACAGGTCCCTGACGGCACCTCTGTAGAGGGTGGATGGTGGACGGACGTGGGGTGACTTGTGCCAGCCTGCTGGCTATGTGCTCACTGTCCTGCTGGGCTTGGGCAACGTGGCTCAGAGTTCCTGGCCCTTCAGCCTCTGTGTGCACCCAGGCCTGTGGTTTCCTCCTGCCCGGCCCTAGTCCAGTGCTCTGGCTACATGGATGCCACCTCCTTGTTCAGAATCCGTGAGCCCTGGAGGCCCTCTGGACGGACCCCAACAAGAGGGGCTGTTCCCTCCAAGGCAGGGGGATAGAGGTCCATGTCTAGGACGGAAAAGGGTGAGCCACCACACCTGGGGGCAGAGGGTGGCCTGTAGCCAGCATGTGTTGCTGGGCCTGGTTTCTGTTATGAGGAGCATCACTGTGGTACCGTAGTTATAAACCATTGTGTGACGCCCTGTGACAATAACCTGGCCTGGTCCCCCAGACGGGGCTGGTGGGAGGGCCTTCCTCAGAGGTGGAGGGCCCAGGGGCCATGAGGGAGCTGCCCTGGGACCGGAACACGCGCCAGTTGCCAGAGTGGGAGCCTGGAGGCGGCAATCTGCAGCCCTGGGTGGGCTGGGAGGGAAGAGGTCGTGCCCAGCACACCTGGGCTGGTGCAAGGTGGCCGCCAGGACTGGGTGCTGGGGCAGGCTGGACGTGGAGGTGTGGGTCTGCTGCGTTGTTGGAGCTCACAACAGCTGCTCCAGGGTGGGGAGAGCGGCATCGGGGGCTGCGGGCTGGCCTGTGAGAAGCTGTCCACTGTGGGAGCCTGCGGTGGGCTGACAGGGGCTTGGGGCTCGGCTCAGGTCCGAGGGGCCCTGGATAGGGGGACAAGGGGGAGGAGGGTGCCCAGTGCTGCCCCACTGCTTCAGACAGGCCCTGTGGGGGACTGTTCCCAACACCCTGCCCTTTGCCGTGGCCTCCCAGGCTGCCCTTCTGGGAGCTTTGGTCTGCATCTGTAAGTCACACAGTAGATGTGGTCGCACCGCCCGCCCCGTGGTTAAAATTCTTGCTTTCGTGCAGCCAGTGTCCCAGGAAGGTCCACTCAGCGGGGGTGCCCCTGCTGGGAAGGGAAGCCTGGACGTGGGCAGGGGCAGAGTGTGCTTAGGAGTAGCCCGGGGACCCCATGATGAGCAGCAAAGGGCCAGAGCCAGGGGGCCAGCCTCGTGGCTGAGAGCTGGATGAGGCCCTGAACAGTGTCTTTCCCGAGAGCCTGGTTCCATGGAAGGGAGCGCAGCTCTGGGCCCCGAGCAGGGGCTTTCCCTGGGGGCCATGCACTGTCTGGCCTTCGTCCCATGACCAGAGCCTGCACGGCCCAGCCAGGATGGGACCCACGTCCTTGAGGATGGCACAGGCTGGGAGGTGCCCCACTCTCCACCGGCCTTGTCCTGCCCCTAATGTCCGTGAGCTCGTCCGCAGCCTTGTGTGGGCCCAACTCCAGCGTCCACTCCTGTCAGCCCCCTGGGGTCTCCAGGGATCCTGCCCACCGGAATTTTGTCCAGGGTAGATGCTGTCCTTCCTGCTCAGGTCCCCCCTGGGCAGGTCTGTTTCTGCCAGGGGTTATGTGGCCACCTCAGAGCCCTTTGAAGCCCCGGCTGTGGTGGATGTGGGCCTAGGGTCCCGTCCTGACCCTCAGTAGCCAGGCTGGTTGGCCCTAGGTCTCTGGTGGATTTTTGGTGCTGGGTCTCTAACTGTGATAGTAACCACTATAGTAACCCAGTGAAAAGTTCCTTGTCAAAAACCCCCTGTGTGTGGTGGAGGCGCCCAACGGGGCGTGTCTGCACAAGTGCCCTGTGCTGCCCCACGTGGTGGGGTGCTGGTGTGGTCCGGCTCCCCTCACCTGCCCTGTCTCTCCAGGGACACCAGCTGCAGGGGTGCGGGCACAGGGGGCTTGGGGTTGCCCCTGGGGCTCTCACACCCACTCGGGGTGCGTGCCCACGTTTGTGGCACAGGCCGGGACAAGAGGGTCCACTTCGGGGGGGCTGTGTCTGCAGCCTGTCTCCAGGGTCCTTGGGGGCCTCCTGGTGAGGCCAGGTTTGGACCAGGCCAAGGGGACCACTGAGCATGGGATGGACGGTCCAGCCAGACCGGTCGAGGGGCACCTGGGTCTCTCCTTCCTCCCTGAAGAAACGTTTCCAAATCCAGGTTCACACAGCCATCCCAGAAGGGGAGAGTCCCTCCCGAGTTCCCAGGTCCCTCTGGGCATGGCCCAGCCTGCGTGTGGAACAGGTGCTGGGGTGATGTGGGGTGTGAGTTGCTGTAGGATGTGGGGTGCTGTGGAGTGTGGGTGCTGTGGTTGGAGTGATGTGGGGTGTGAGGTGATGTGTGGTTGAGGTCATGTGGGGTTAGGGTGATGTGTGGTTGGGGTGATATGATGTTGAGGTGATGTGGGGTTTGTGGTGCTGCACGATTGTGTCATGTGGGATGATATGTGGTGATGTGGGATGTGCGATGATGTCGGATGATGTGGGTGTGCTGTGGGTTTGGGTTAATGTGGGTTGTGTGGTGATATGGAGTGATGTGAGTTTGGGGTGCTGTGGGGTGTGGGGTGATGTGGGGTGTAGGTTGTGAGGTGCAATGGTGTGTGGGTGCGGTAGGGTGCTGTGGTTGGGGGTGTTAGGTGCTATGGGGTGTGAGGTGCTGTGGGGTATGGGAGCTCTGTGCTGTGGGTTTGGGTGCTGTGGGGTATGGGTGCTGAGGGGTGTGGGTGCTGTGAGATGCTTTGGCGTGTGGGTACTGTGGGGTGTGGGGTGGGTGGTGTGAGGTGTGGAGTCTATGGCCGGGAGGGGCGGCCGGCTCACCAGCAGCCCCCATGCGGTCCCTGCCCAGACAGGCAGGTCTGGCTGAGGTTTGGGGTGGCTTCCGCTGGGCGGTTTCAGGGTCCCATGGAGTCAGCAGGCAGGGTCCTGGCTCGCGTCCCGGAAGCCGTGGGCCCTGTTCCTTCCCCTGTTCCTCCCGCTGTGCCCGCCGCCCCGCTGGGTTTGGGTTACAGGCCACACAGCTGTGATGAGCAGCTGAGGCTTGGTGCTGTGGCCCAGTTCTCCATCCAGGGGAGGGCGTGCCGAGGGCGGGGCCACAGCTGGGACCCTGGGACAGGTTTTTGATGGGCGCTGTGATACTGTGGTAACACACCCAGAACCGTAACAGTAGTACCACAGTGACACAGACTTATCCCCAATCCCTCTTCCTGGGGGACTACGGGGACGGAGGGGGAGGAGCCTGGGATGCTAGGGGAGTCTCCCTGCCAGTGATTGGCAGTGTTGGGTGGCTGCCTGTGATGATTATGGAGCCCTGCCATGTGGTGACAGCCTTCTGGGTTCTGAGGGGTCACCCTGGGGCCTCCAGGTGGCTCCCACTTGAGAGGCTGGAGCAGACAAAGGTCAGTCCTGTGCTGAGGCCCTTGTACTCGGGTCTGGGACGTGGGAGGGCATCTGGCTCTGCCTCACTGGCCCCTCACTGGCTGTCTCCTTTGTCACCTGCCTGCGGACGAATTTTCTCTAGAGCTGCCCTGGATTGTGCCACTGTGGTGACGGTCCCTGAGGCATTCCAGGAGCTCCTGCTGTCCCCAGATGCAGCTTCAACTCACCCTGCTTCAGGTGGACCTGGGTGAGGAAGTGCAGGCCCAGTGGTGGCCCAGGTGCAGGGGAAGCCCAGGCCCAGGGAAGGCCCAGATCTAGGGGAGGTCCAGGTCTAGGGGAGGCCCAGGCCCAGGGGAAGCCCAGGCCCGGGGAAGGCCCAGGTCCAGGGGAGGTCCAGGTCTAGGGGAGGTCCAGGTCTAGAGGAGGCCCAGGTGCAGGGGAGGCCCAGGTGCAGGGGAGGTCCAGGCACAGGGGAGGCCCAGGCCCAGTGGAGGCCCAGGCCCCTTCCTGCTTCACCTGCCCAGGGGTTGCTGCTGGAGCACCGAGAGTCCCCGAGAGGGTAACGTTTGCGGTGGCTGCACGGTTCCCCTCCTTCGCTGCAGGCTGCAGGAGTCTGTGCTCTTTGGGTCCCCAGGGACTCTGTGGCTGTGATAGGTGATTATTATAGGACCTGAACGCTGAGTCTTATTCCGTGGAGCTCTCCCCCTGGAGTATGGAACCTTGTCCCACCTCCTCGCCTCCTCGCCTGCCCAGGGCCTGGCTGACCTTGGCGTCTATTTTTCTCATGTTCCCCATGGGATCCTGGAGCCAGCAGGCTAGTGCTTTGCCTGGTCGGCCCCCTGTCCCCAGCCAGCCCGAGTTCTGTTGGTTCTTCCGGCCTTGACATCACTGCTGCCTGGGGCAGAGGCAGTCCTTTCTGGAGCTTCTGCACCTTGGTGACCTTGTCCAAGGGGCCTGGGTTGGTGCCCATGCTCCTTAGGCCCCTGGGGTGGGGGCTGCCCTGGGACCCTGAGCAGCAGGGCTGTGTCCGAAGCCCAGCCCCAGGGCCCACTTGGTGGGGAGTTTGAACACACGCCTGGGTCAGGTTTTGAGGTCTCATTACAGAGGAAGTGTCTGCACCTGGTACAAACTCCAAGTGTAAAGGCAGCATCTCCTGCTGAGTCCTTCCCAGGCCTGGCCTCCTGGGCTCCCCCAGGCCCTTGGTGCTGGTGTGTGGTCCTGACACCCCTGCGTGCACACAGTGCAGTCAGCCCAGTACCCTGTGCCCCCCTGCCTCCTGCTCGACCCTGAGCAGTGGGGTCTCTGCACCGTCAGCAAGAGGCCCCCCCGTGCTCAGGTATGCTTTGCATGTGGCCAGACGCCACCAGGCCCCATTTCCCGGACCTGCCCAGCAGCACACCTGCCCCAGGAGCTCATGCCCAGTGGGGCAGCTGTGTCACTGTGGGAGGAGGAGTGGCCAACACAGTCAGGCACACCCCACAAGATCCTCCTGCTGTGGGGGCACCTGTGTCCACCATTGCAGAGCCTTGCTGGCCCAGGGCCGGCTCTGTGGCAGGTCTCACATTTCCAGTGGGTTTCTGTTCTGAAAGTCAGGTGAGCTGGGATGAATCTGAGAGGAGCCCAATGGGTCAAGGTGGCTCCTCACGGACTCAACAGGTCTGCAGTTTCCCCGGCTCAGGGGGTCTGGTGGCTTCCTTCCACTCTCTGCGCCCTCTCTGGAGTTTTCCCTGTCCCTGGCATGACCAGTGAGGGTCTGCATGCCCTGTCCCCTCTCCTGTCTGCTGGAGTTTGCAGACTGTTGCCTGTGTGCTGGTTCTGCACGTGTCTCAGCCCACCTAACCCTGTAGAGGGCTCCCCACCTCTGTCCATCGGCATCTGTCTGGGTGCAGTTTCTGTGGTCGGGGTGACTCTGGAGAGCAAGCTGCCTGGATGGACACTTTCCCTCTGGGCTCTGGTGAGAGGTGAGGCTTCCTCCCGAGGCTCCTGGGGCCAATGTGCACTAAAGCACCCATGCCGAGAGCACCTGCCTGTCAAGGGTGACCCATGTGCTCACATAGCCTCCGCCTTCATCCTGGGAGCTGGAGCTCTGACTGCCCATTGTCTCAGGGCAAGGGGGCTCTCGGAGTGGCTGCAGTGGGGTCTCTTGGCCAGATGGCTCTGTCCACCCCTTGGCCAGGATCCAGAGCTCCACACATGGCCGGTGCCTTTGCAGAGCCCGTGCTACTATGCTCACAGGCTGCTGTGTAAGCCAAGCCCCTACACTGGCTCCAAGGCTGCCGGCCAGGACCCTGGACTCACCTGGGCATCAGAGGTCCCTGGGCCTATGGGGGTGAACCAAGCCCACGTGCGGCTAGGGGAAAGTTATCACCAGGATCAATGATGACTCGTGTGGGTGTGCAGTGCCGTTGAGATGTGATGGACGCGATCCAGGGACCCATAGGCTGACTCTGATTCCGGGGAGGAGCCTTCGGGGTGGAGGGACCCCACGATGAGTCCCAGTCAGACCCTGCATGGTGTGTCCAGTGTGGGCCTCGAGAGTGACTGTGGGGTTTTCTCTGAGAAAGGCGGCCTCTAGGAGGGTTTACAGCAGGTGCACAGGGTGGGAGATGGCCCAGTGCGGGTCTTGGAAGGCCCGCTGTTGCCACCCCGGGTGGTGGGGTGCGCCAGGGGCATGGGGTGGACAGGCCATGCACGGTGGGCTGTGCGGTGCCCTTGAGTGGACAGGGCTTCCTGGTGGAGCCCGCAGGGACACAGAGTAACCGTGAGTGTGGGTGACCATGGAGACAGAGTGAGGGTGTGCAGTGGCAGGGCAGGGACCGGCAAGCTCCGGGGAGCTGCCAGTGCCCAGGTGGCGTGTTGCTGTCTGGTCCATCCAGGGCCAGGACCGTCAGCGTGTAGGTGGTATTTGAGATGGAGGACCAGAGGAGGCTGTGGAGGGGTGCATGCAAGGGGGAACAGGCCAGGACGAGTGCTGTCCAGGTGCTCGGTCACTGTTGGGGCCCATCCAGCCAGCAGTGCTGTGTGGCCTTTGGGACCCTGCTTCCCCTGCTTGAAAAAGTGTGCGCTTGACTGCTTGACCTAAGTGGATCAGAGACTGGGATTAGTTCTCCTATTGTTCATGCCACTTGGTAATTGTGGTTTCAGTAAATGGGCAGACTTTCTGATTGAAACTTCCCCCCTTAGTTAGAGGCACTTTACTCACAGACTATTGTTTGAACCTTTAAAGAAAAATAGCCTTGTTATAAGCTTCAGTTAATATTACACTATATACACAAAATAAAACCCCCGCTGATGTATTTTGAGTGATGAATTATGTTTTTTGATTTTCTGTATTGTACCTCATTCCTGTCTTTGACTTTCTATTTTCTCTTCCGTAAAAACAATGATCTATTCTGAAACATGTGATTCCTAAGAAGTCACAAACAATGTAATCATTAAAAGAAAGATGTAATCACCTATGATATATAAGACACCAGGTTTCACAGTAAAGTGTGGTCTCTTCCACCATTCATGTTGTCTGTGTTCTTTCTTGTAGATATTTCGCCAACACCAACCCCCTACTCAGGGACCCTTAGGCTCTGGTGCGTGGGCTGGTCCCCCGCAGGTCACCAGCGGGGAGGGCGGGAGCAGTGAACAGACGCCTGCCAGGGAGGAGAGGCCAGCCTGCAGACGCCTCGGAGGCCAGGAACGCGCCTGAGTGCGCGGAGGAAGGCGGGGGCCTCTTGTCCGCAGCTCAGGGGCCTGGGCGTCCCGGAGCCATCAACCAAACCCACCTTGTCTGGGACCCGACTTTGGGTGCCATGCTTTCAAACCACTTACCCTGAGAAGCTCAGTAAGTTTTCCTCAGGAGGACATCCAGTGAGTGTTTATTTATTTATTCATTTTAATTTTTATTTTTATTAATATCCCCATTTTAGAGGTAAGGAAACTGGGCTGAGAGAAGTAAAGGAAATTCCTGAAGCAAGTTCAGTGGCAGAGCCAGATTCAAAGCCAAGTCAGCCTTGTTCCAGTCTGTATTCTTTTTTTAAAAATATTTTTTTAACATAGTTTGTTGTCAAATTGGTTTCCATATAACACCCAGAGCTTCTCCCCACAAGTGCCCCCCTCCATGACCATCACCTCCTTCCCCTCTCTCCCTCCCCCTTCAGCATTCAGTTGTCTCTCAAGTTTTGCGTCCCTCTCTGTCCCCAACTCTCTTTCCCTCTTCCCCTCCCCATGGTCCTCCATTAGGTTTCTCCTGTTTTCCTGTTAGACCTATGAGTGCAAACACATGGTATCGGTCCTTCTCTGCCTGACTTATTTCGCTTAGCATGACACCCTCAAGGTCCATCCACTTACCTACAAATGGCCATATTTCATTCTTTCTCATTGCCATACAGTACTCCATTGTGTATATATACCACATCTTCTTGATCCACTCATCAGGTGATGGACATTTAGGCTTTCTCCTTGTTTTGGCTACTGTAGAAAGTGCCGCTATGAACATTGGGGTACACGTGCCCATATGCATCAGCACTTTTGTATCCCTTGGGTAGATCCCCAGCAGTGCTATTGCTGGGTCGTACGGGAAATCTATTGATAGTTTTTTGAGGAACCTCCATACTGTTTTCCAGAACAGGTGCACCCGTTTGCATTCCCACCAGCAGTGCAGGAGGGGCCCGTTGAGTGTTTAACAGCGCCGGGCACGCCAGGCGCTAGGAGCTGAGTCGGTGCACTTTATCACACACGGGAGGAGCCCGGCCGAGGCAGAACCGGGCCCAAGACCTGAGCACCAGTGTGGTTTGGAGAACTGGGAGTGGTCCTCACTCAGCAGGTCCTGAGGGGCTCCCGCTCACACGCATTGGCTGAGGGGCTAGACGTCCTCACTCTAGATGCCCCGGGAATCGGTGCTGTCAGACTGGCTGCCACAGAGGACACAGCAGGGAGGACCCCATAACCTACTTCGATTGTGTCTCCCTCTCTCTGCCCCTTCCGGCTGACACCCTGTCTCTCTGTTAAAAAATAAATTTAAAAACCATTAAAACAATTAACTGGCCCTTTTGTAGTTACATTCTCCTTTTACAAAACTTGCATTTATGCATTTGGCCTACAAAGTGTGAAAAATTCTAGAGAGTTGAAGAAATTAGTTTGAATGAATCACTGTCAGAGGACAGAAAATACATGTTAAAAATACCAGTAGGTGTTTCCAAATTCCACATAAATAGTCCTAACTGCAAATAGTCCGGTTTGATGAAGTAACAACATGCAACAGAAAAGAAAATAGCGCCCTGTAATCTGTAAGTTCAAATAAACATCTGTTCTTGTTTCTCTGTGATGGGGACCACAGGTATGTGTGCACCTGTGTGCTACCTGTCCCGGCACGGCGCCGTCTTTTGTTTGGGGTGACTGTGTCCTTGTTGGCTGCTTGCCAGGACAGCCTCCCTGGGACCCGCATGCATATGAGCATTTGCAGGGGCAGCCTTAGACTGGAGAGATGAGATGGGAACCAAGGCATAGTCCTGGTGGGGATGGAGACTGGGAACTCTTCCAAGGGGATCAGTCAGGACCAGTGTGGGTGGGGGCTGAGAAACTGCTCCACCAGGATATGTCAGGACCAGTGGGGGTGGCGGTGGGGGCTCTCCTCCATGGGGATCGGTCAGGAAGGGTATAATAGAAGCCCCGCTGCACCAGCTTAATCCTGCCACGTGAGAACAGAGGAATCTCTCAACACCACCAGGGACCAAGGTTCCATTTTTGGCCTGGTATCATCAGGACGTGGACAAAGGAGCTGCTTCCCTCTGGGCATTGCATCTGTGTCCCAGGACATGCAGAAAGCACACAGCAAAGTATGCTCTGGAAGCGTCCTTCTTCCCAAGTACCTCTCACTGGCCACTGTGGGTCCTGGGGCCATCCAGCTGGAAAAGAGACTGGGCCGTGCCAGGAAGTCGTGGGGAGAATGGCTATCATGTGAGGGCTGGGGTGGCCTGCTCCATGCAGACCGTGTGGTGCGGTCCTGTAGGAGCTAAGCCAGCAGCCTGCAGTCCCCTTCAGCATGTGGCCACCAGTTCAAAATGGCACCAGGGAGCACTGGGGTCATGACTTCCATGTGGCCAGGTTCGGCTGGGGAGAGCTGGGCTCACCTTGCTGGGCGGTGGAGTGGTTGTGGGTCGAGGTCATGGGTGCCATGCCTGTGAGCTGGAGGGTCCTGAGGGGTCCCTGCGGCTGAGAGTAGGGGAGAGCGGCAACTGCCCCAGGAAGGGTGGGCCAGGAGGGTGCCGGGCGACCCTGGTGAGTGTGTGTGCCACCCAGAGGCTGGGGGCTCGAGGATCAGAGGGAAGGGGGGTCACTGTAATGACCTTCTCAGTGGTCAATCTTGTGGAGCTGGGGAGTGTGAGCTGGGGTCGTCGTCATCTGGGGTGGAAGGGTGGAAGGGGTAGCCTCTTCCAGGCCGCTGGCTGAGCAGTGCGTCCAGGCAGAAGTGTGTCTTCATTCAGGGCTGCATGGGGTTCCTTGGGATGCACCCCCAGAATGGCTGCATCTGGCTCTGTGGATGGGGGAAGGTGTGTGCACTGAGCTTCAGGGTGCTGACCTCAGGGACCCGGAAATCTGGGGCTTTTGCCCCCTGCGTGGAGGCAGGAATCCTGGCTTGTTGGTGCCCCACCCTACTGGTGGCTCCAGGGCTGGGGTGCTCCTCTGTGCCTGGACCGTGCAAATCTGGGTCCCCTTGCCCTTTGTCCCCTCCATCACCATCTGGGACCAGGGCTCCTGCCCAAAGGGAGCCCAGCCCTGTCTCGAGCTCCAGCTCGTACCTGAGCCCTGCTGCAGGTTCCCAGGGCCTCACCCTCCCCAGGCTCCCCCATCTGAAGCTCCCCGTCCTCCCAGGGGGCATCCTTGCCAGCCCCTGAGTCCCCATCGCCAAGTCCTGGATGATACCCCTCTCCAACTGCAGGTAGAGTGCTTCGTCCTCCAGGAAGGGGCCCTGACTGACACACACAGCTCACACTGCATGTGTGCAAATGTCTGCACACCCCACGGCTGTGTGTGCCACCCCCTGTGTTCACACCCCAGGAGAGGAATTTCAGGGACACCCATGGAGGGAATGCCCAGCTTTAAGATAAAGTACTTGAAAACCTCCCAGGCCTGAGGACAGGGAGAGGTGTGGAAGAGTGGGGCTGGGCAGGAAGGGGAGGCAGGAGGGGGTTTGCTGCCTGGCGCTTAACTGCTCCCTGCTCGGGGCGTGTGGTGAGGAGCCCTGGGCACCGGAAGGAACAGGGTGCCTGGAGCCCCGCTGGCTGGGCACCCATGACCAGTGCTGGCTGGCGGGGGCCAGCTGGACGAGCCTCCTCCCAGGAAGGGAGCCCAGTGAGTTGGGGGGCTCAAGGCCCTCTGGAGACTGGTCGTGGGTGACGGGTGGGAGGGTGCAGGCTGGTGGGGGCCCCAGTGAAGGCCTGGACTGAGGGGCCATGGCTACCCCGTGTGGCCCAGCCCTCAGTGCTGGGACAGGGGCTCTGGGAGACCCAAGGCTGCAGTTGGGGGCTCCCCGGAGGATACTGCCTGGATGACCATCTCCACAGGGAGGGCAGTGGTCTCAGTGGCAGATGGTCAGGAGGGGTGGGCGGGTCCCTCTGGGGCACCTTCCTGGTGCTGCCTGCCTGGGGGCTGGCGGCTGACTGGCATCTCACATGCTGGCCACCAGCCGGGCATTCCTAAAGGGCCCTGTGGCCTGGGTGGGCTCTGTCCAGCAGTGGCAGCAGCAGGTCCGTTCTTGGGGAGCTCTTGCCCAGCCACCCTCGGCAGAGGGCAGAGGACAGGTCTGTGCTCTGGGCACTGGCTCTGGATCAGTGATTTGAGGGGTCCCGCCTGCCGACCCCTGGCCCAGGGCAGCAGCGGCAGGAGCAGAGGCTTGGGTCTCCCTGAGGGACCCTGGGCTCAAGGGTCTGCTCTGGAGGGTGAGGATAGGGCCCATCTCCCCACTGCCCAGCCCAGCCTCCTGTCCTGACCCTGAAATGGGGGTACAGTGGGGATCCGGGGCAACCGGTCATCCAAGGGGCCTTCGTACACCTCCTGGCTGGGAGCGAGTTCCCCTGTCTGACCACTCATCCAGGCTGGGTCCCCAGAGGCCACGGGGGCAGTTCTGGCCACAACCAATGTCTCACTGCTAGTTCCCACCAGACATGCTGACCCTGGGCTGCCTAGAGTCCTCTAGGCTCCTTCTTGGCTGCGAGCCCCCCACCGGAAGGGATGGGCTGCTGGGTGGAAGTCTGCTGGCTGGGGGGTCCACGGGGAGGTTTTATGAATGGACTGAGGCACTGTGGGCCCACCCGCTGCTACCCACCTTGCCTCAGACTCGCACAAAATCCACCAAGGACCCCAGGTTGGGAGGCTGCATTGGGCAGGACCCCTCCTCAGGCTGTTGCTGACCCCCTGAGCTGGGTGGTGGATGCAGACCTCTGACCGGGAGGCAGACCCCTCTGCCGGTGAACCCACTTGGGGGCAGGAGGTTCTGGCCTGGAGAGTGTCACTGCGGGGCCAGCTTCCACTGTACCACCATGACACAGTCTGGCTAGTACACCCCACCCGCTGGAGGCTCAGCCCCCTTCTAGGTCTTGTGTGGTATATGGGCGGGGCTTCTCCATGCTGGACACTCCTCCTGAGCTCTGGGGACATGGAGTTCCAGTGCCTGAGGGTTATGGGGGCATATTCAGTCCAGTCGGGAGCCCGGCTGAGCCCCAGTTGGATGTGTGGGATATGAGGCAGAGGCTAGCCTCCCCCTGCCCACGCTGCATGGAGCAGGGTTGCAGCCTGAGCCCAGGTCGGGTGGGCTGGCCTCGTGCTCCTTGGGCCCCTGGGCATTGGGGTGTGTCCTGCCTGTTAGGGGTCTGCTGGCTCGTCACTATCAGCAGGAGTGGGGTTCCTGTGGGCAGAGGGCTCAAGGAAGGGCTTTTGGGTCTGTCCTATGCCACTGTGGGTGTCATTCCCCCATGAGAGGGTCTCAGGCATAATCTCCCCTCCCTCCTCGTCCCCCGGAGGTGAGAGTGGGAGTGGGGGTGGAAGGTTGGCCCCCAGCCCAGCTCCCTCTGCAGCAGCCTGAGCCCCTCCCCTGCATTGGCAGTGCCCTGTACAACCTCCCTCCACCTGGCAGGTGGGGATCTTGGGCACCGGGACTTGGGAGACAGGCCCATACCCTCCCTGGGCCACAGGCTTACAGAGCCTTGCAGGGGTGGGCACAGCTCTGGGTCAGGTTCCGGGCCTGAGCCACCCCCACCCCAGCTGCTGCCTGGTGTTTGCTCTGCAGCGAGTGTCACCGTGTGGAGCCCGGCTCCCCATACTCTGTAGCTTCCCCTACCCAGAGGGGCCATAGCACAGCACTAGGAGGGAACGAGACAGGAGAGCTCAGGGAGCAGGGATAGGAGGGGAGGGCTGGGTTCGCGGGGAGGGCTCCCTGCCGAGGACCTGCCTGCTGCCTGTCCGCAGATCACATGGCAAGGCCTGAGCCCAGGGTGCAGGAGGGCCTTCTGGGGGGAGAGCTTGGTGCTGTCCTCTTGTCCTTGGAGGGGGGCCTCCCGGGGAGCAAAGCCAGCACGTGGGAGTAGGGGTCCAGCTCTGGAGGTCAGAACTGCCCATACCCTTTCCTCCCAGGGGCTTGCACTGCACCTTGGTACCCAGCCCTGCCTCGGGACAGCACAGGCTTGAGGTCTGCAGCCCCCGATGACAATTGGGAGGGGATAGGCCCAGCCCCAAGCAAGAGGCACTGGGCCCTGGGGAGGGAGGGTGGTTTTGAGTGTAGGCCATGTCACTGCGGGAGGTACTACTCCAGTACCCAAAGTGACAGAGGCTCACACAATATGTCTTGTCCCCGAGGCCCGAGGGAGGGCCCTGCTCACAGCTTGCTCAGCCTGTCCTGGCCGAGCCCACGACCCCTTCAGCCTGCCTCTGAGGGAGATGCTGAGACAGGGGTCCTCCTGGGAGGTGGAGTGGGAGCTGGGTTGGGAACTGGGCCTGATGGAGGGGCTCTGGGTCCCCTGGGTCTTAACCCTGACATGACTCATCTGCAGTTTGTGGTGAGGAGCTGGGCATCAAGGACTGGTCCCTGCCGGCACCTCTGTGGAGGGTGGAGGGTGAGCGGATGTGGGGTGGCTTGTGCCAGCCTGCGGTTCTGTGCTCACTGTCTTGCTGGTCTGGGCAACATAACTCATAGGTCCTGGCCCCTCAGCCTCTGTGTGCACCCATGCCAGTGGTTTCCTTCTGCCCGGCCTCAGTACAGCCCTCTGGCTACACTGGATGCCACCTCCTAGTTCAGAATCTGCAGCCCTGGAGGGCCTGGAGGCCCAGCAAGAAGGGCCCTTTCCTCCAGGGCCAGAGGCTAGAGGTCAATGCCTCAATGGAAACGGGTGAGCTGCCAGGTCCGGGGGCAGAGGGTGGCCAGTACCCGGCATGTGGTGCTGGCCTGGTTTCTGCTATGAGGGGAATCACTGTGGTACCCGTACTTATAAACCACTGTGTCTCACCCTGTGACAATAACCGGGCCTGGTCCCTGCAGGCGGGGCTGATGGGAGGCACTTCCTCAGGACAGGGAGGGCCCAGGGGCCACGAGGGAGCTGCCCTGGGACAAGGACCCGAGCAGTTGCCAGAGTGTGAGCATGGAGGCCGCAGTCTGCAGCCCTGGGTGGGCTGGGAGGGAAGAGGCCGTGCCAAGCACGCCTGGGCTGGTGCAAGGTGGACGCCAGGACTGGGAGGCGTGGCGCAGGCAGGACGTGGAGGTGCGGGTCTGCTGCATTGGTGGAGCTCAGAACAGCTGCTCCAGGGTGGGGACAGCAGCATCGGGGGCCACAGGCTGGCCAGCGAGAAGCTGTCCATTGTGGGAGCCTGCGGTGGGCTGGCAGGGGTTTGTGGCTTGGTTCAGGTCCGAGGCGTTCTGGATGGGGGAGCAGGGGGGAGGATGTTGCCCAGTGCTGCCCCACTGCTTCCAGACTTGCCCTGTGGGGGACAGTTCCCAACACCCCTGCCCTATGCCTTGGCCTCCCAGGCTGCCCTTCTGGCAGCTTTGGGCTGTGTCTGGAAGTCACACAGTAGATGGGGTCACACTCCCACCTCCCAGTTAAAATTGATGCTGTCCGGTGGCCAGTGTCCCAGGAATGTCCACGCAGTGGTTATGTCCCTGCTGGGAACAGAAGCCTGGGCGTGGGCAGGGGCAGAGTGTGCTTAGGAGGAGCCCGGCGACCCCACAACGTGCAGCAGAGGGCCAGAGCCAGGGGGCCAGCCGCGTGGCTGAGAGCTGGATGAGGGCCTGGACAGTGTCCTTCCCCGGAGCCTGGGAACGTGGAGGAGAGCACAGCTCTGGGCCCCGAGTAGGGGCTTTCCCTGGGGGCCACGCACTGTCTGGCCTTCGGTCCCTGACCTGAGCCTGCACAGCCCGGCCAGGATGGGACCCACGTCCTTGAGGATGGCACGGGCTGGGAGGTGCCCCACTCCCCGCCCACCTTGTCATGCTCCTAATGTCCGTGAGCTCGTCCCCAGCCTAGTGTAGACCCAGCTCCAGCGTCCACTCCTGTCAGCCCCCTGGAGGTCTACAGGGGTCCTGCCCACTGAAAGTTTGTCCAGGGTAGACGCTGTCCTTCCTGCCCAGGTCCACCGTGAGCAGTCTGTTTCTGCCAGTGGAGGTTGTGTGGCCTCCTCAGAGCTCTTTGAAGCCCCGGCTGTGGTGGATGTGGGCCGAGGGTTCTGCCCTGACCCTCAGGAGCTGGGCGGGAGGGCCCTGCGGCTCTGGCCGGTTTTTGTTTCTGGGTCTATCACTGTGGTAGTATCCGTCGTAGTAGTAACCCAGTGGAAAGTTCCTTGTCAAAAACCCTCTGGTGTGTTGGAGGGGCCCCTCCCCTGCTCAAGGCCCAGGCGCCCAACGGGGCGTGTCTGCACAGGAGCCCAGTGCTGCCCCACGTGGTGGGGAGCTGGCGTGGTCCGGCCCCCCTCGCCTGCCCTGTCTCCCCAGGGACACCAGCTGCAGGGATGTGGGCACAGGGGGTGTGGGGGTGCCCCCTGGGCTCTCACACCACTGGGTACATGCACACGTCTGTGGCACAGGCCAGGGGAAGAGGGTCCACTTCGGGGGGCTGTGTTTGCAGCCTGTCTCCAGGGTCCCTGGGGGCCTCCTGGTGAGGCCAGGTTAGGACCAGGCCCAAGGAACCACTGAGCATGGGATGGACGGTCCAGCCAGACCGGTCGAGGGGCACCTGGGTCTCTCCGTCCTCCCTGAAGAAACGTTTCCAAATCCAGGTTCACACAGCCGTCCCTGAAGGGGAGAGTCCCTCCCGCCTTCCCAGGTCCCTCGGGGCAGGGGCCCCAGC
>PJEM01013824.1:0-38619 GCA_004023845.1 Helogale parvula
TAGTTATAATATTAGTTTTAGGTGTACAATTTAGTGATTCAACACTTCCATACAATACCCAGTGCTCATCACAAGTGCATTCTCCATCACCTTTTTTTGTTTGTTTTTTTATTAAAATTTTTTTTACATGTATTTATTTTTGAGAGACAGAGAGAGATAGAGTGTGAACAGGGGAGGGGCAGAGAGAGAAAGAGACACAAAATCCAAAGACAGGCTCCAGGTTCTGAACTAGCAGTCAGCACAGAACCTGATGTGGGCCGCGAACCCACAAATCGTGAGATCCTGACCTGAGCCGAAGTCGGATGCTCAACGGACTGAGCCACCCAGGCGCCCCTCCCCATCACCTTTTTAAGCCATCTCCCCACACACCTCTCCTCTGGTATCTATCAGTTTGTTCTCTAAGTTAGGAGTGTGTTTCTTGGATTTCCTCTCTTCCCCCCACCAACCATGTCTGTTTTGTTTCTTAAATTCCACATATGAGTAAATTATATGGTATTTGTCTTTCTCTGACGGACTTATTTCTCTTAGCATAATACTCTCTGGCTCCATCCATGCCTTTGCAAATGGAAAGATTTCATTTTTTTTTATGGCTGAGTAATAATTCATTGTATATATACCACATCTTTATCCATTCACCAGTCAGTAGACACTGGGCTATTTCCATAACTTGGCTCGGGTAGATAATGCTGCTGTAAACATCAGGGTGCATGTATCCCTTTGAATTAGTGTTTTTGTATCTTTTGGGTAAATACCTACTGGTGCAATTGCTGGATCGTAGCATAGTTCTATTTTTAGCTTTTTTTGAGGACCCTCCATACTGTTTTCCAGAGTGACTGCACGAGTTTGCATTCTCACCGACAGTGGAAGAACGTTCCCCTTTCTCTGCATCTTTGCCAACACCTGTTGTTCCCTGTGCTGTTCATTTTAATCATCCTGACTGGTGTGAGCTGATATCTCACGGAAGTTTTGATTTGTATTTCCCTAATGATGAATTATGTTGAGCATCTTTTCATGTATCTATTGGCCATCTATACATCTTTGGAAAAATGTCTATTCATGTCCTCTGCCCATTTTTAAACTAGATTATTTGTTTTTTGGGTGTTGAGTTTTAAAAGTTCTTCATATGTTTTGGATACTAACTCTTTATCAGACATGTCACTTGCAAATGTCTTCTCCCTTTCTGTCAGGTGCCTCTTAGTTTTGTTCATTTTTTCCCTCCACTGTGCAGAAACTTTTTATTTTGATGAGGTCCCAATAGTGTGTTTTTGCTTTTGCTTTCCTTGCCTCAGGAGACATATATAGTAAGAAGTTGCTGTGGCTGATGTCAAAGAGGTTACTGTCTGTGTTTTCCTTGAGGATTTTAATGGTTTCCTGTCTCATAGGTAAGTCTTTAATCCATTTTGAATTTATTTTTGTGCATGGTGTAAGAAAGTGGTTCCGTTCATTTTTTGCGTGTTGCTCTCCAGTTTTTCCAACACCATCCAAGTGAATACTTCTAAGAGTCTAGAGGACAGAATAGTTATTTTTGCATTTACATGTTTTTTTCTGCCACATCTGTATGTCAGGAGTTTGAATACAACTAAGCATCATGTATGTGACAAAAAATTCTGTCGTGAGAGCCTCTAGGTTTATTTATTTTTAAATGTTTATTTATTTATTTTAAGAGGGAAAGAGAGAGACCATGACTGGGGGAGGGACAGAGAGAGAGAGAGAGAAAGAGAGAAAATCCCAAACAGTCTCCTCTGTCAGCACAGAGCCCAGACCGGGTTCATTTCACAAACCCTGAGATCATGACCTGAGCTGAAGTCAAGAGTCAGATGCTTAACCAACTGAGGTGTCTCTAGGGAGAGCTTCTAGTTTTAAGTCATCGAAGTTTGGCCTAGGTGAGGCTGTTATTTAGAAAAGCATTGAGGAACAAGTTAGGAAGCCATTATTCTTGGATTTGTGATGATCCATGTGGGTAATGAGGCTCTTCCACAACACCTTAGGGGTCACTCTCCATCATGTGATCTGAGTTTGGCTTTGGCTGTGTCAACTGCATTAGTCACAGCCAAAGTCTTGTACTGTAACACCCAAACAGTGGCTTCACCCTCAAGAGATCATATATTTGTTAATAGCTGATACAGTTTGGGATGAAAATTAGAATAGAAAGTGGGTATAGTTTTATTACTATATTCTTCAGATCCATCTAAAGACCTTCTGGAGGCAAAGTGTCCTAAAGGTACCCAGGAAGATACCAAAATAACCAGAAATAGTATTGCGGTATGGACTTAGGAAGGTTGGAGATAATTGGCACAATCTGGTGAGCCTCCCCAAGGTACATGGCCACATCGCTCTGACTGACCATAGACTTCCTGGCTAAACCCAATGGGTTGAAAGAACAAAAACCAGGGAATGTAGGGGAGGGATTCTTATTTCCATTCATGCAGTCCAAGAGGAGGATTCTTCCTTAAACAGTCCTGGCTTCTAGCCTTGTCCTGATTCTCTCAGGCAGTGGGGTAGGTTGTCTGGTTGGTGTCCGATGATTACTGGTATAAGTCTCTTGGGCCCTGTTTCCATTTCTGCTCAGTGTGGTCTTGCTAGGTAAGTGTGTCTTTCCTGCAGCTCAAACCTCAGCAAAGCTGTAGCGAGATGGCCCGCTATTGCTGCACACCTAACACTGCGCTACAGACTTGCTTTCTATCAGTCTCTAACTGCCTGGATCCTCTGTGTCTTTCAATAATTCATAATTCAGGAAGTGAGATTAGCCTTCTAAAGCCACAGTGCTTTTTTTATATCACTTAACTGTGGTTTTAATTCTGACTTTTTTATATATGATTTGTATATGATTAATATCCGTCTTCCCAATTAGTTAAGAAGTTTCATGGGAAGTGAAGAGGTGAGCATACATGTGCTTCTGATCCCTACTGTATTCCTAGTGCCTGGCCCAATGTCCCAAGTTCACATGTACAATCAGTCAAAGGAAATGAATAAATGAGTCTAGGAAAGGTTTACATTCTTTTTGGGTCTGGCTAGTAAGGTCCTTTCACTGAGGTCTATAAAACTCACTTGAGCATCCTACCAAAGTTGCCAACGCTGAATCCGTCCCTGGACCAATTTTTAACCCCAACAAAGCCAACCACACAGCACAGCGCCACCACCCAGGTAGAGGCAGTGTTGTGTAACTGCATCCTGTTCCATGGGAAAGTCCTGCATTTTTCTTTCCTTTGGCTTCTCCCTGCTAGCTATGAGTTTGTGTTTTTATTGAGAATTCTGGCCCTGAGCTGCCTTCTCTCCAACACCCTTAGCATGCCTTCATAAACAAACTTCTGTGCTTTCTCCGTTGCAGAATGCCCCAGGAAAGCCCCTGGGTCTGAGACTGCATTGCATGGGCCATGAAACCCAAGTAGGCTGACATCGTTTTCCCTCCACCCCCAGTCACTGTGGGAGCTTAGGAGAAGTTGGAGCAGGTCTCTGACACAGTTCTGGTAAAGTGTTGTTTTTAGATTTTCCTGGAGGGCCGTAGAGGTATGGCAAAGGGGAAATATTTACAACTAGAAAAACAAAAGGGTGCTGTGCCTTTCTTTCAACTATTGCTTTTCCTAGTTGTTTAAGAGTGCAGAGAACATTTCCTCTCCTCTCTTGCCTGGGTTTTTCTAGGCTTTATTATTTCATTTTCACATACTCTTTTCTTCAGTGCTCATCTCTGAATGCTTCCTGAGGCTCCTTCTCCAGCTAACTGTTTTACAGGAGGCAGGAAAAGTCAGCACAAAAGAAACAAACAGCACCGAGTGGCTTGTGAGAAGCCTGCTGGTTTTGGCCACCTGCTGGAAGGCAGTGAGGCTGAGCCCAGCAACACGTCCTTCAAAACAGAGCAATGCGGCTGCCATCCAATTCAAGGTGCTTATAAAAAGAATTCCCTCTTTTGGGTCTGTTTTTTTTTTTTTTTTAACCTCTTCCAGCTCCAGGTCCTGCTGTCTTTCTGCTGTCACGAGGGAAGGACCCATGGTTTTATTCCTGCTTTGAATGGCAAAAACTTTAAATTGTAGTACCTTTTCCTGCTCAGCAGGCTGAAGCTAACTCTGCGTGTGGCTCCCTAACCTAGCCTGGAGCTGTTAGCTACAGATTTACCTTCCTGTTTCACGGACTTTTCCAAGAGCCAGTGTTTTCTCCTTCGCTGTAAAGGTGATACATGCTTCCTAGAGGACATCACTATAGAAATATGCAGACGGCATTCCTAGTCCCACCCCCAAAGACAAACACTGTAAACATGTCGGTACGTTTTTTTCTAGATGATTTTTAGCATGCTTTAGGAATTGAAAGATTCCTGGGCTATGCTCATGATATCTTACTCATCAAATATTCTGGATTCCCAAGGGGGATTTTATTTTATTTTATTAAAAATTTTTTAATGTTATTTTATTTTATTTTTGAGAGAGAGAGAGAGAGAGAGAGAGAGAGACAGACAGAGCATGAGGAGGGGAGGAGCATAGAGAGAGGGAGACACAGGATCTGAAGCAGGCTCCAGGGTCTGAGCTGTCAGCACAGAGCCCAACACGGAGCTCAAACCCATGAACCCTGAGATCATGACCTGAGCTGAAGTCAGTGCTCAACTGACTGACCTGCCAGGTGACCCAGGGGCTTTTATTTTGAAGTATGCTCTAAGGGAAAGAGAGAGAAAAGGGGGGAAATGCTGGACACACAAGAAGCATAAACCCTGTGTGTAATAGTATTTCATCTTTGTGAACTCCTAGATTGGGGCTTAGTTACAATACTGCACATTTATTTAGATTCATCTATTAATTAGGAAGGGAAATGATGAGTCAGCAACTGATTGAGCGCTAGCAGCTCATCCCAATGACATGAGTACATTTTTAGTGCCTTTAGTTACTTTTCCAAAAACTTCTAGTATCCAATAGGCTGAAAGGAGTTTACTTCTAGACATCCAAATTCTCTGCGGAGGCAAGTAAGTAAAGAGATGGCAGGCAGTTTAATAATGTATAAAATGGAAAATGGCACCCCCTTCTGAGGCACATATAGGTTCATGAGGACACTTGGCATGGAGGGCCCCTAGAGTCTGACCTCTGCCCAACTTTCCTTCCATTATCTCCGGGCAGGTATGACCTGTGCTGCCATATATGGTCTGGCATGGAATCAGGAATCAGGGAAACCCAGTCTGAAGATCACTTTTAGATGCTATGTGTTTGCCTTGGTCTGGTCATCCTCCCTTGGAGGGCTGGCATGCTCCCTAGCACAATGGGTAGCACAAGATGAGATGGTCCCTAATATGCATCATAGGTCACCCATCCTGGGTACAGAGCAAAATTACATCTGTTGCAGACACACATTGACCTGTTCTCCCATCTCACCTGAGGTCTCACAGACCTGCCTGCTAGGAAGGTAGAATCAGCCATTGATTGGAACCCTGATCCTGCTCCTCCCTACATCTGAGTGGCCTTGTATGCATTACTTAATTTTTAAACCTCCCTTTACTCCTTCATTAAAAAGGAATAGTCATGTGTACCTTTAGCGTTGTTAGGAAGATGCAATGAAAAACAGGATCAATTAATAACTAATTAATTCAACAACAATTTATTAAGCACCCTTGTAATGCCAGACACAGTCTCAGGCATTGCAAACAAGCAGTGAGCAAGGAGAATAAAGTCTGTTGTCCTATGGAGCTGTCGTACTGGGTGAGGGAGGGAGAAGGAAAAGAAACAAATGAAAACATGAGTGCTGTGCAGGTAATTGCAGTGGGGTGGTGTGATGGAAGGTGACGAGGGAGCCACTGCAGTCTGAATAGTCAGGGAAGGTTTCTCTGAGGAGGTGACATTCAGGCTGAGATGTGCATGCCAAGAAGGAACCAACCATGCAACAGTGACCAGGAGAAGAACAGTTCAGGGAAGGGAACATAAGTGCAAAGTGCAAAGTAGGGAGGCGATGTGATTGGCATGTTTAGGACCTGGAATGAAACCAGCATGGCTAGCGCTAGAAGGTGAAGTGAAGGTTCAAGAAGTATGAAGGCACTGGATCACAGGGAGTGTGATAAATCAGAGGAGCAATTCGGACTAGGGAGAGACTACACAGCCCTTGGCTCAAAGGCACTTTTGAATGAGGCACTTGTCCGTGAAAATGAGGAACAGAGAAAGTTCTGGAGCAATCTGTTCCTCTGACCCTGAAGGATGAAGGTGAATGTGTTGTCACACGTTGCCATGCCAGACGTTTCTGCGGTGGTGAGTGTCGGTCTCTGTCAAACAGAAACCCTGGGGGAGAAATGGGCTCTCCCCAGTCTTCAGCGGAGACACAACCAGTCATAGAAAGTGGGAAATGACAGGAGATAGCCATTCCTTCACAAAATAAATCTTAACATAGATTCAGTTAGAGATGCAAATTCAGCTCCAGGCAGGTTGCTCCCTCCCATCTTGAAGCTCAAAAGACTCCTCTGGGAGGAAATGTGGGGAGAGGAACTGTAGGCAGAGCAGATGGCTTGAGGAACAGGAGCTGAACACTTGCGACTACTCCAAGAAAGGGACTCTTAATTAAGGGGGAAAAAACCCAATAGTCAGGTTGCCTTCCATTATTAATTATTTTATTCTTCTATTTATGAGTTGCTAACAGATCCATCCTGGGCGGTGCAGGTCTGAGAGGCAAGGAATCCTGTTCTATGTCTTATTTATAAAGTTCCCTGGAGCTGCCCCCAGGTCATTTCTCAGGATTTCAAAGAAAGGCTAATGTTCCAGATGAGAAGTAATTACAGCTCTTGGTTTCCACTGTCCCAGTGGCAGCTCTGATGGTTAATTGGCTGCCTTGGTCTAGTTTCCTGAGGCTTTCTACATCATTCCACTCCTTCCCCTACATCTGAGGGAATTTTCAGTCCAGCAAGCTCTACAGTTTTAGGTTACTTTGAAGGGTGGGTCAGGCAACAATGGATTTCCAAGCCTCTCCAGCCGCCTCAGATGGTTGTAGGGAGCTGGCTGTTCATTAGCATCTGTGACATTTCCGTGAGCACTAATGAGGTCCATCTGAAGAACTCACATTCAGAGTCAGTGGAATTATTCTGTGCCCTAGGACATGACTGGGAAATTTCCAGAGTTGATGTATCTCCTTGTTAAGAACAAAGGAGCATCAAATGTATCCCAAGATGATACTAGTATTCCTTGAAAAGAGGATTCTCTGAAAGTTTTGGGAATATTTTTAAAACACTTTAAGATGGAGAATTTCAAACACATAGAAAAGACTAAAGTTACCAAGAACCTCTATGTGCTCATGGCTCCATCTCAACAATTACTAACATTTTGCCAATCTTTTTTCATCTATTTCTACACATTTATTTTTCCCTTTGCAATTGTGAGATATCATATCATCTCATCCTTAAATGCTTCGAGGGCTATTTCTCATAGGTAAAAATGTCCCCACATGCTATTGTTGAGGGTTGGGTTCCCTGTAAAGCAAACTCAGATGAGGAGTAGCAGGCAGAAAGTTTATTAGGATTTTCAGGATTAGAATCTGTAGGCGGGAAGGAAAGGAGACAAGACTGAGCTGGTAGGAAGGCGCTATGAAGGACTCAGTTCGTCCCCATGAAAAGCTACAAAGCTGAGCGCATCTCAGTTGTCTGGAGTCTAGGGAAGGAATTTGGGCCTTTACACTCCTATAATGCTTCTCTGCTGTTCCTAGGAAGTGGGTATAACCTTGAAGTAGGTGTCTCTCTTCAGCCAATAGCAATCTGAAGGCAGTTTCTGGAGAGGGCACGTAGGAGATGGCTGTTAGCCGGCAGCACTCTCAGCAGCACAGGGAATGATTTTTAGCTTCTGAAGGTAGATCAGGGCAGCTCACGTAGCATCCACTACAGGCATTGTTATGCCTAACCAAATTAACAGTAATTCTTTTTATAAAAATGTTTTTATTTACTTGTGGGAGACAGAGAGTGAGCAGGGGGGCAGGACAGAGAGAGAGAGAGAGAGAGAGAATCCAAAGCAGGCTCCAGACTTTGAGCTGTCAGCACAGAGCACAACGTGGGGCTTAAACTCATGAGCCAGGAGATCATGACCTGAGCTGAAGTCAGACACTTAACCTACTGAGTCACCCAGGCACCCCTTAATCGTGACTCTTTACTATTATCTAGTATTACCTAAACAAGGTCCATGAAGGGAGGAATTATGTTAAGTTAAAAGACTCCTTTAGAGCAGGTTTATTAAGAATTTTAAATATGCAAATGAACATTGTGACTTTCCAGGAAGGTTCTTAAATGGGCAACATCTGTAAAATTTATTTGACCACCTTACATGTTTGGGGTTTTGCTTTTATTTTTATTTTTGGGGGAGATAGCTACAAAAACAATGTCCTGGAGTATTTAATAAAAGGAGAAAGCAGTAGTTTTTACTTTATAGTGCTTGAGAGTAGCTAAAGCCAAGACTGTCTTTGATGGTGAAAAAGCTGAATGTTTGGAGGGGAACTATAGTAAGAAAAATAAAGGCAAACTCTTCTTGACGATCCAGTCCCTTCAAGACAGCTACAAATTACACAAACATTCGAAGATATTTTGCAGTTGGAACAGAACATGTGCTAAAAATACTGTGCAATTCATCACATCCACAACCTTTCACTACAGAGCTTTTTGATATGGTCATTTTTGCACTTTGGAAGGGTGGCAGAAAATGTGGTAGCTGGCGAAGAGTCTCTTTGTGGAGGCTGTGAAGTTATTTTTAGGTTGTTACAAAGCCTCATTTATAACTGCTACCCCAATCTTAGGAGGGTGGCGTTGGAGACCAAGGAACTGGAAAGAAGTGGGATTCTAGGGTTTAGTGAAAGGTTCAAAAATCAGTAGTTTCCAGTTGTGCATATAGCGTGGCGCCAGGCATTGGAATTGAAAAAGGAGAAATACAGTTTGCTTCCCTAGGAATTTATGTTGAAATGATGAAGGAAAAGACAATGAACACAATGGAACAAAACAATGTATGCAGTGCAGCTTTCATTTTGTTCTATGGTTGGTTCTCTCTTGGGCTTTTTTACTAACGTTACCTCAATAAATAGGAATATGAAGTCTTAGTATTCCTGTTTCTCAGAGAGGTAGAGAAATTCTTAATCACACAGCTGTTAAGTGAAGTTTGGAAACACAGTCCAGACATTTTGATGGTAACTCTATTCCGGCTCTTGTAGACAATGATTCAACTCTTTGGGGGCTCAGAATCATGAAGGAATTGAAGGGGAGAAGAAGGGGTGTCTGAAATGAGGGAACAAGTGACATAAGATTCTCTTGGTTCCATGATTTAAGGTGTTGTTCTCCTTCTCTTAGAAATGAGACACTAGGCATACCTGGAGGGGTTTATGATCTGTGAATAAGTTATCTCTCCACACCTATGGGAGAACTTAGGTGTTTTCCAAACACATAGGGCTTGCTATACTGGTCCGTTTGAAATGGGACACTATGGAAAGAGAACACAGGCCTGAGACCAGATATTATTGCTTTTAAATCCTAGCTCTACCTACTAATAGTGTGTTTCCATTCATTACATTCAGAACTTTAGTTGTTGGATCCATAAAATGGGTGTAATAATGCCTACCTCCTTATAGGGTGTTTGTAGGGAATAAATGATGTGTTGTTTATGATGGTACCTAGGACAAGCTTGACTGATACTCTGTAACTGTAAATTTTCTTTTATTATCCCTCATTAAATCACTTTTCTTTAGTACAAGATGTTGTTAGTATCAGAAGTAGGCTTTCCAACAAAACCCAGAATTCCTGGCCTTAGCCTTCCCCTCCCCCATCCCATTTCCTGGAAATCCATGCAACATACACTGCTATAAGGTCTGTTAGGTATTCTACTGAATTATTTTTATATGTTGGTAGATGAGTCTCTGAAAGATTCATGTTTCTCTGGCTTATCTCATTAAAGTTCTCTCATTCGGTAGTGAATAATGATAATGGAAGTTATAATTTCCTGGGTGTTTACTATGTGCCAGGTAAAGGGTTGACAGACAGTAACAACTTTACGAGACAGGACCTCCCATGATATATATATATATTTCCATTATAGTGATGACGCCTTTGAGTCTCGGGTCAAGTAAATTGCCCCAGATCGCAGAACTGGTAAGTGACGCAGCAGGCCTTGAAACCAGCTTTTTGGACTGTTTTTTTAAATATATATATAATGTTTTATTTTTTTATTTTTGAGACAGAAAGAGACAGAGCATGAGTGGGAGGGGCAGAGAGAGGGAGACACAGAATCCGAAGCAGGCTCCAGGCTCTGTGCTGATAGTTCTGAGTTATCCCAACAAGGGGCTTGAACCCACGAACATGAGATCATGACCTGAGCCAAATTCGAAGGCTTAACTGACTGAGCCACCACGTGTCCCTGGAATTTTTTAAATGTTTGTTTATTTTGAGAAAGAAAAAGAGAGAGAGAGAGGCAAAGAAAGAGGGAGAGAGAATCTCAAGCAGGCTCTATACTCAGCATGGAGCTCAACCCAGGACTCTATCTCAGCACCTTGAGATCATGACCTGACTGATATCAAGAGTCAGTCGCTTAACCACTGAGCCACCTAAGCACCCCAAAACCAGCTATTTGTGACACCAAAGTACAGAGGTAAACCCTTTGAGTGACAAATACTTGTGACATGGACTTTTATGATCTTACTAGGCTAGGACTGTTTGGGTGTAATGAAAAGAGAATTGGTCATTGTAGTACTTGAATTTGAGTCTAATTTCACTATACTCTGGACAGATGCTTTGGCCAGAAGTTCAGCTCTAGTTTGTGTCAGCAAATAAATGCAATCTCTTTCTCCCTCTGACCCTAGTTCTGTTGGCCAGCTTTCTCATGTTGAAGATGTCGTCCAAATTTGACCCAGGAGATTTGCCAGAGTTAACTTTGGCTTAGTTTTTCCTAAAATTTGTGATCACAGAGAAAGAGACAATGTTTCCATAAGACCCACCAAATTTGGGTCCCCAAATGAATCACTACGGTCAGGAGAATGGAAAGTTCTCAGTAGCTTGTCCAAGGTCAAATTCCTCTAACCCTTGGGATTGGATAGAATGGAATGTAGGGTAAATCTGATTGGAATGGGACATTGTAGGTGGTAGGCTTAATAAGCAAGTGAACTTATCTACAAGACTTGGATGGATGCAACATGAATAGTTTCTGTATGCACCCAATTAAATCTCTAAAATTTATAGAGGCCTTAACTCTATGTACACAGTCCAGATATTCTCAATATCATCTCACTCTCTCAAGGCTGTGCCCTTGAAAACAGCTTCTGCTGTGGGAACAGTGGGCAGAAAGTACCTTCCAAGGACAGGTGATGGGGTTGAAGAGCCACTCATTACCCAGGGCTAGCTGGTGGGTCAAACAGTGGTCATATCCTCTCAATGATCTCCTCCAATATTAAGCAAGTCACTTCTCTCTAAACTCTAGCCTCTTCATCTGTGAAATAAGAATAATAATTTTCCTTGGAAGATTGAGGTGAGGGACGAAGGAAATAATAGACTAGAAGGAGAATATATTTTTTAAACTTTAAGGGCCTGTGGCAACACTACTCCAGCTGGTATCTCTGAAAACCTACGGTGTCTCCAGTAACCTTTGCTTTAACATAGGATTTAATTTAGGTGCTTCCTTGCCACTCAGTAATGGTCAGTCATGGGCCACACTAAACTAATTAAAATACATTCGTTAGCATTAGGATATATATGCTCACATTGTTTAGCCTGAAGAGAAGTAAAAATGAAAGCATTAAAAAAATCTGGGATACAGTTATTTATATCTCACGTCTGCCAAATTCTATGCCAATGTACAGTTTAATTTCAGGCTTACCTTAAATTGTCTCTGCTAAAAGGTAAAAGCTGGGTAACAAGCTTGTGGATAAAAATAAGCAAGAGGGTTGATACAAAGGGAAAGTACAAAGCAAGAACACAAAGCTCAAGAAAACTGAACCATGAGCAGCGCATGCATTTTAAGGTAAGTTGGGACTTTGCCTAAGATTATGAGCCCAGGGGAGAAAGTGCTCCTTCCTTCTCCAAGTGATTAAGCCTTAAAATTGCATCTGACTGAAGTACTCCAATTAAGTGAAACTTGGGTGCTTGGTCTCACCATAAGAAGAGAAGCTTAAATTTCTGAAATTTCATGCTCTAGCCAACGAATTTGAAAACATATCTAGAAGAAAGTCATCTTTGGAGAATTTTCCAGGCAATGAATTATTTTTTCTGGTTCTGGAACTCTAGGAAGATATTAAGTTCACTTAGGATGTTGTATGTGTCACAACATGGTAGCCTTTGCTTTTGGACACCTAGAATTTGCTAGGTTCTTTTCATATCAGTAAATGAGAGACTAAAGAAATGAAAATGACAAATGACCAGGTCTTGTGGCTGTAAATAAAAAACCTACCTTCAAATTCTCATTTAGTCAATATCATTCAAAGAGTAAGTATTTGAACATCAGGCTCCATCCTAGGTGCCAGGGACAGAGTTTTAACCAAATATTGTTCTTGACTTCATGAAGCTTATATTTATCATATGAGGAAGACACATAATAACATCACATAAATCGTGCTCACTAAGATGAAAAATCAAATAGGGCAGGTGGATTAAGAAGGGTTTTGAGAGACACCTGGGTGGCTCAGTCAGTAAAGTGTCCAACTCTTGGTCTCACTTCAGGTCTTGATCTCAGGGTCATGAGTTCAAGTCCTGTCTTGGGCTCTGCATTAGGCTTGGAACCTACTTTAAAAATTTTTTAAACAAAGAAGAGTGTTGAGTGCCTTTTTAGAGAGTGTGGTCAAAGAAGAACTCTCTGAGGGGTTAATATTTTTAAAAAAGTCTTGAGGAAATGAGAGAACAAGATATGCATTTTGGGGAAAAATACTCCTGGTAGAGAGAATAGTATGTGCAGAAGTTGTGAGGCTGGAATGTACTTCATTTGAGGAACTAATAAGTGGGCCAGGTAGTTAAAGAGGATTAAGCCAAGATAGCAAGGATGATAGATAAATAAATTTGAGAGAAAACTAGAGTTTATATTACATGGGGCCTTATAGACCTCGTAGAAAGCCATTGGAGGGCTTGAGCAGAAGAATGACATGATACAATTTATATTTTAGAAAGATCACTCAAGCTGTTCTATAGAAAACAGTGAAGAGTAAAGGGAAAACCAAGGAGATCCACAGATGACTATTACAGTACATGGCTGCGATGAGAAATTGTTTTATTTGATATTTTTAAAAATGTTTATTTTATTTTTGAGAGAGAGAGAGCGCGAGCATGAATGCTGTCAGCACAGAGCCCAATGCGGGGCTCAAACCCATGAACTGTGAGATCATGACCTGAGCCGAAGTCAGATGTTTAACTGACTGAGCCACCCAGGTGCCCCTGTTTGAGATATGTCAGGAAGGCAGAGCCAAGGGATTTGACGTGGCTGGCTTTCCTACTATAGAACTCCAGTCAGATAGAGGACATTTTGTTTTCAAAATTTTCAAACATACACAAAGGTAAAGTGAATAGTGAAGTGAGGTATGTATCCGCCACTCAGATTTTACAATTATTAAAATTTGGTCATGGGTGAGATAGGTGAAGGAGGTCAAGAGGTACAAACTTTTAATTATAAAATAAATAAGTTGGAGGATGTAATGTATAACATGGGGACTGTAGTCAATAATATTGTAGTGCATACTTGGAAGTCACCAAGAGAATAAATCCTGAAAGTTTTCAAAACAAGAAAAATGTTTTTAACTTTGTATGGTGACATTTGGTAATTAAATTTATGGTGATGATCATTTTATAGCATATATAAATATCAAATCATTCTATTATATACCTGAAACTAATATAATATGTCAATTATTCCTCAGTGATAATAATAAAAAAGATTTTTCCAATTGTGTTTTGCCTATGTTTTCCTACAACTCTTTTTTTTCTCTTCCTGAATATCCAAACAAACTCTAGACATCACCTCATTTTACCCATCAATACTTTGGTATGTGTCTCCAACAAATCAGAACTTAAAAAAAGACAAAACAAAAACAGAAAACCCCACAATATCATACATAAAAACTCACAATACTAACCTGACAAAGAAGACCCAATAATTATTTTTTAAGGTTATTTTTTAATTTATTTTGAAAGAGACAGAGATAGTGCATGAGTAGGGGAGGAGAAGAGAGAGAGGGAAAGAGAATCCCAAGCAGGTTCCGCATGGCCAGTGCAGAGCCCCACGTGGGGCTCAAACTCATGAAACTGAGATCATGACCTGAGCAGAAATCAAGAGTCAGACACTTACCTGACTGAGCCACTCAGGAGCTCAATTTATTTATTGCCATCTAAAATCAATGTGTCTTCAAATTTTACTAACGTTTTTCAAAAATGAATTTTTAGAGTTGGTTTGATCAAATCAGGATCCAAAAGAGGTCCACCTATAGCATTTGGTTAATATGTCTCATAAATCTCTTTAATTTATAACTACCTACCTGCTCCCACCCTTTTATGTAGTTATATTTAAATTTTATTTTATTATGTTTTAATTATAAGACTGTGTTTTTTATGTTTATTTATTTTTGAGAGAGAACAAGAAAGAGACAGAGCCTGAATGGGGGAGGGGCAGAGAGAGAGGGAGACACAGAATCTGAAGCAGGCTCCAGGCTCTGAGCTGTCAGCACAGAGCCCAACGTGGGGCTCTGAGCCCACAAACCACGACATCATGACCTGAGCTAAAGTCGGAGGCTTAACCAATTGAGCCACCCAGAGGCCTTTTATAAGACTGTCCTTCTAAGGGCAGTTTTCATCTTATAGCAAAATTGAGAAGGTCCAGAGATTTCTCACATACCCCTGTGCCTGACACAATGCACGGCCTCCTCTGTCTTCCACATCCCCCAGCAGAGTGGTACATTTGTTACACAGCTGATGAACCTACACTGACATATCATAATCACTCAAAGGACTTACTTTACCTTAGGGTTCGTTCTCGGTATTGTACTGTCTATTCGGTTGATCAAACGTATAATGACATGTATCCATCACTATGACTTCGTACAGTGTATTTTCAATGCCTTAAAATTCCTCTGTGCTCTCTTCATCCCTCTCCACTACCCCAACCTCTCTCAAGCCCTGATCTTTTTACCATCTCCATAGTTTTGCCTTTTCCAGAATGTCACGTAGTTGCAATCACAGACATAGCCTTTTCAGATTGGCTTCTTTCATGTAGCAATGTGTATATAAGTCTCCTCCATGTTTTTTCGTGGCTTGGTAGATCATATATTTTTAGTGCTGAAAAATATTCTGCTGTGTGCATGTGCCACAGTTTATTTAATCCATTCACCTACGGAAGGACATCTTGGTTGCTTGCAAGTTTTGGCATTTATGAATAAAGCTGCCATAAATGCCCATATGCAGGTTTTTTTATGGACCTAAGTTTGCAACTCCTTTGGGTAAATACCAGTGAGTATGATTGCTCACCATATGGTAAGAGAAATTGCCAAACTCTCTTCCAAAGTAGCTGTACCGTTTTTGAATTCCCACTAGCAATAGATGAGGGAGGGTGCCTGTTGTTCACATTCTCATGGGTATTTGATGCTGTCAGTGTTCTGAATTTTAGTCATCCTTTTATTTGTCTCTGCCGTTTTGCTGTGGTTGTCGAGAATCCTGAGTCATTTGCTCTGTAGAATTTCCCATATAACTCAGTTTGGCTGATAGCACCATGTGGCATTTGAAAAATGTTTTTTTTATCCCCTCAACTTACTGTAAAACTGTTAGCTAGATCTGGCGGCTAGAATAATTCATAGGTAGCACCGTGTCCTATCCATGTCATTGCATGGTCAACCCAAATAAAGAGATAAACTGAGGCAAGTTCAAATAACCACAAACTGAGGTTATTTGTGGATAGCAGAGGAAGTGCAGTTCTGGCCATACAAACTATGGCAAGCTACAGGTGTGACTTTGAGGGTTTGGGGTCAGCTGTTTTTACTGTCAGGGAGTGCAAAGGGGGGAGTTTAACTAGAGTTCAAGCAGCAAGTTTATTGGCTTGGAGGGTGGGCGGAGGTTCTTGGTGGCTTTCATTGGCTGGGGGATATTTTGGTTTTCTGTAAATCAGGAATTAGGGGGAAACCAGTCTGTCAGTCTAAGTTTCATTTTCCTGAGGGCACATGCAAGAAATTCTCCATTTCCTATCCTCCAGTTCCATTTTAGAATGAAATCCTTTCACAGCATGGCAGGTATATCATGGTCACTTTAGTGAGGTTGAACAGTCTCACTTTAGGTTAAACTTGGTCAGTGGCGTGGTAGGCCAAGTATGCCCACACGTTCCAAAGATGTCTGCGCCCCACTCCTGGAACCTGTAAATCTGTTAGGCTACCTGGTGAAGGGACTTAGTAGTTGGAACTAAGGGAACAGACCTCCCAATAGGAGGAGCCAGGATTGTCCAGGTGAGTTCAGTTGAGTCACATGTGCTTTAAAGGGAGGAACCCTTCCCAGCAGAAGTCAGAAGAAGCCGGAGGCAGATGCAGAATTAGGTAGGAGGGAAGCGAGAGAGACCTAGGGTACGAGAGGTGTGGTGTGCCCTCTCTGGCTGTGACACACGGGGTCCTGAGCGAGGCTTCTGGACCCAAGGGCAGCCCCAAATCCAGAGCTTATGTGGCCAACAGCTTGAATGAACTAGGAAGCCGGGTCTTCCCAGAGCCTCCTGTTACATCCCAGGCTGGCTGACGCCTTGGTTCTGGTCTTCTACAATCTGCAGTCCGGCCGCCAGCCAAGCCCACCTGGACTCTTCACTCACAGAACGGTGAGGTACAAAATGTGTGTTGTTTTAAGCTGCTAAATGTGTGGTATTAGGACGGCGATAGATAACTAATACAAGCGGATGCAGGTGTTGTGAGTATGACCCATAATGTTCTCAGGGCCTCATGCCTCGTGGTTTCAGCAGCTGCTGGTAATTGTTCAGATCTGTTGTCATTTGCGGTTACAAAATGCTGGTCTTTTTTTTTTCTATCACTCCTTCTGCATTCATTAGTTGGAATTCTTCTCTAAGGAAGAACTCTATCAATTATTTAGTTTCCCTAAGAACATTCGGTATATGAGAAGCAGGATAAATGCCTGAGTTTTTTCTCTTCATTAGGTTTCGGAATACAGGGATGGTGGCTTTGCTATAATTTAAGGTGACCGATTCGGGTTTTCTTGGTTGTTGTTGTCATTGGTATTATTACAAATTCATGAAGTGTTATTTGTTTGTGTGTTTGGACCACATTGGTGTCATAAATTTCCTTTTGGTGCTTAAATGGTCCCAGTCGTGGCCCATGGAAAGCCTTTCAAGTTTAATCCTGTGTCTTTTTGTCAAGGCCTTATTATTTATGACTGCATTCTTTCTGCCACCACAAATCATCCAGTGTTTGTATTGTACATTTTATGCCCCAGACATTACATTGCATTGCACTGCACATTTCCCCAAGAATATTTTGTTTTGGGGGGCACTGGGATGAGGAATTTAAAGACCACAATCTTTTCAGACCATTATTTGCAATTGGAAGAGAATTATTTCCAATGATCCAATCCTCTGTCTTCCTCTTTCTGCCCCTTGCCTGCTTTTTCTCTCTCTCAAAAGTAAAGAACTCTTTATCTTTAATTTTCTCATTAAAAAATATATGTGTATACACCCACACACAGTTTCACCTATTCCACAAGGTTGTGTGGGAAGTGAAGTGCATTTCTGGGTATTTTGAGTGTTTTCAAAATTTGCTTAGCAGTTGTTATCTTTGAGGAAAGAAACAAAACCAAAAATGTTCTATTAGTTTCTTAGGGCTGCCACAACCTGGTTGGCTTTAAATAATAGAAATTTATGGTCTCATGGTTCTGGGGGCCAGCAAGGGCCATGCTCCCTTTGAAGCCTGTAGGGGAATCCTTCTTGATTCCTCTTATCTTCTGGTGGTTTATGGGCAATCCAGAGCTTCCCTTGACTTTGGGACACAGCACTCCAATTTTTGCCTTCATGGCATTTTCGTGGCATTTTTGTGTGTCTTTGTGTCTTCATATAAGATTGTCTTCTTATAAGGATGCCAGCCGTATTGGATTGGAGACCACCTTGCTCCAGTCTGATCTCAATTTAGATAATAAATCTACAATGACCCTATTTCCAAATAAGTTTCTGTTGTGAGGTTCTGGGGATTAGTACTTCAACCCATCTTTGGTGGGCGTGGTCGAGGGTGGGTTAGAAGCACAATTTAAACCATAAAGGATGGGATGGAGATGGACCAAGGGGAAGAGGGTTCGGACTCTTCCTCTTCAGAGGGTATGCACGAGCAGCTTCCCAACAGAATTGCCATTGCCGTCGGTTCAGTGATTGGCCATCTGCCTGGTCCTCCTCTTCCTTCACCAGATCTTTAAGTTTGCTTGTTTTTCCCTGCACAGGCAAGGAACTTTTAGGGGAAGAGTTAGTGGTTCTTGTGAGTAAATAAGCAGAGAGAGCCCAAACAATTAAAATTTGTTCTTTCTTCCTAAAATGAAAAAAAGATGCTTAGTTATTTGTGATTATAACAATAAAGCAGAACAGAAAAGTATATAGGATAGGTGCCAGTGTGTGTCTCTGTGTATGTGCGAGGCTATGCACACGCATGTGTATTTTGAGTCAATTTAGAATGTATATGGTTGGTAGTAATAGAAAACCAAACAGGGCAGATTTAATGTGTTAACTTTTCTCACATTTCAGGAACTCTGGAGGTAGGCTGCTCTTGATCAAGGATTCAGTGGTGCCAGGGCTCAGGCTCAGCAGTTCTCCTGTCCTTTCCATTATCCTTTTTTTGCAATGGCTGCTGCAGCTCTAGCTGTATTAATGGTAGCTCAAAAAAGAAGAAAAAGAGGGGTGCCTGGGTGGCTCATTTGGTTAAGCATCCAGCTTCGGTTCAGGTCATGATCTCACGATTCATGGGTTCGAGCACTCTGTCGGACTCTGTGCTGACAGCTCAGAGCCTGGAGCCTGCTTCAGGTTCTGTGTCTCCCTCTCTCTCTGACCCTCCCCTGATCACACTGTCTCTCTCTATCTCTCAAAAATAAATAAATAAGCATTAAAAAAATTAAAAAAAAAAGAAGAAAAAGAAAGTGCTGTCATCCCTCTTCTTTTATCAGGAAAGTGAAAGCTAATCCTGCAACCATCCCGTGCCTCTTCCCCACCCCTCCAACCCCCCACAGCCAGCCATTAGATCCCCTGTCTCATGCCGTCTCATGTTTCTTTAAGAATCACTTGTTTCTAGTTATGTGGCCGACTGGGAATATGGGGAACAGGACTGGATAGATCAAGAATTGGGAAGCTGTGGTTCCTCGCCTGAATCTGTTGCCTGTTTTTGTAAATAAAGTTTTATCGCAACACAGCCACACCTATTGATTAACATAGTGTGAATGCAGCCATACAAACTATAACAGCAGATTATGATGGCAACCATCCAATCTGCAAATCTTAATCTCTAACATCTGTTCCATCAGAAAAAGTTTACCACCCCCTGGCTTAACTCAGATAATGATCCATACACTAAGGCTGGAATCACTTCCAAACGAAAATGTGCTTTGTTAGCAAGAGAGAAAGTCGAAATGGATCTTGGGTAGGCAATTAAAAATGTCTATTGCAATGTTGGTGATGGAGATTGGAGGTATCACAGGGACCAAAAGGAACTGACCTTTGCAGGAGCAATGGTTTCTCAATCAGTCACTTACTTCAACGTTCTCTTCTGTTTGTGGCTGTTATTCCGCCTGTATTGCTCTGCGACTCAGCCTTTAGGTAATGAGCACTTCCTCCACCATCTTTGAATATTTTACTTCTGAAATGGCTTGAATTTTACTAATGTATACCTTGCAGTAAATTTAAGGCGGTACATACTTTTCTATGGAGCCTATATGTTTAAGCCTTCATCTTATATGGGAATAGGCTCCAAAGAACATTTGTCTCTCTTCCTTTGTTTTTCCTTCCCTCTCTTCCTCCCCTCCTTTCCTCCCTTCTTTTCTTCTACAGACATTTATTAAACATCTGTACGTTACAGGCTTTGTTCTGGGTGTGAGAATACAAGAGAGAGGACAGATGAACTTACATCAGTTCTGCCCTCAGAACTTACATTGTACTGGGAAAAATAAAGTGCAAAAAAACAAATAAATAAATATACAATAAAGTATCAAATAGTGGTGAGTGCTGTGAAGAAAACTTATGTGGGGTGAAGGCCTCAAGTGACAAGTGGCCTATTTTAGAGAGGGTGGCCAGGAAAGGCTTTCACTAGGAGGAGACCCTCCAGCCTGAAGGAAGTGAGGCAGAGAACCCTGCATATACTTGAGGAAAGGGTTCCAGGCAGAGTGATGTGCAAGTGCAAAAGCCCTGAGGTAGAGCTTTGGTTGGAAGCTTCAAAGACCAGGACATCGAAGACACCAGTGCTTGGTGAAGAGTGAGCAAGGAGAAGACTGATACCAGATGAGCTGGAGGTAGCATCCAGGTGTTAGATCACACATGGACTTGTGAGCCATAGAGAACTTGGGGGGATTATTTTAATGATGGTGGAAAGTCATGGGAAGATTTTGATCAACAGTATGAAGTGCTTTGACAGATACTCAAAATGATCCCCTTAGGATACTCCAGGGCAGAAAGAAAATTTCCATTTATAAACTATAGAACTAAATAACTCGCTGAGTTGTGAAGATGCTTTGTAAACAGTGAATTTCTACTCATTTAATAAGTAAATATCGAATAACTGTTATACTTATGGGTCTTGGGGATAGACTGATCAATGTGACATAAGCCCTAATCTTATAGAATTTATAATCTAGTAGTGGAGATTTAGAAGTAAACAGACGATTGTAAAGAATATAGTAAGTTCTACAAAAAGGGTAAACATAGGCTGATGCTAAAGCCCATCAGGGAAGCCACGCAGCTCTGACTCGCATGGATGGGGAAGGGAGGAAAACGTGTTCAGGAAGCTGTGTCTTGAAGGATGGGCTGTGGGGCAGAATGGGGCCAAGGCTGCCAGGGAAAATTGAGGATGTCTGGTTAAGTTTGAACTTTATATATGCAATGGATAATTGTTTTGTATAGATATGTCCTAAAAATGTTATATAGGACATACTTACACTAAAAATGTTATTGAAAATTCAGATTTAAATGGGCATCCAGTAGATTTTACTTCTTAAATCTAGCAAACATGGAGGGTTCTCTACAGGGCATTGCAAGGGTTTGGGTAAGCACAAAGTCCAGAGTTGGAGACAAGAGTGTTGAGAGAGAGTTAGTCTGGACCAAGTAGGTTGGGCCAAGATTGCTTCATATGTGAGGACAAAGAGTTTTAAATATGGACGTGAACTGCTCAGGTCTCAAATTTAGGAAAAAGCACAGATGACGATGTGGGGGTTGGGTAAGGGAAATCATAACTTGATGAGAGGAGCTATGAACGGGTCTTTTATAGGCACAGGTTTTTAAATTTACTTTTTCATTTCTTTCAATATGCCTTTGAGGAGGGGTGTATTCTATGCTTTCTCATTAGTCCAAGCTAATTTTAATCCTAAAGCAGCTGAAAATAACTTTGGAAAGAAGATTCTCTAACAAGAAGCGAAAACAAGATTTCACAAAAAAAGAGCCTCATCCTTAGGAAGCTCTCAGAACTTTTTACAGGAATTGTCTCCTTTGCCCTCGGATCACTCCTTGCTTTCTGTTTGAAGGGGTGAAGTTCTCATGCGTCAAAAGCTGCATCTCCTGCTGTTGCTCCTTCTACCCACTGGCAGGGATCCCGAGTGTTCTCTGGCTGAGGCGTTCTTAGAGGCCAAAAGGGGGGCCTTGTGAGAAAAAGGCCGTGCTCTCCCCAGTGGTGGGCGGAACACGGCTCTGCCCTGTGGCAACAGCCAAGCTCATGCTTCATCCTGACTTTGAAACTGATTCATGAGGACCGGATGAAATTTCTTTGGAGAGTTAAGCACAAAGGGGAATTTCTCATCAAATGCCATGCCACAGGACACAATAATTCTGAAGCGTGATTCCCTGCTAGTAATTTTTCATTCAGATTATCTTCCTGTCAGGATTTGCTGGCCTATGAGACTCATTTTTCTTAATCCAAATCTTGTCCTTTTTTCTTCTCTCCTTCCACCTCTTCTCAGTTATCCACCTCAACCTTCCGGTTCTTTTACTTTGTATTTTACACCCATTTGCTCCTGCACTCATTAAATATCACTGAGTATCTACGATGAAGCATATCTCTTAGTTCCTGCAGAGTAAAAGACTGACCAAAGACTATCCTTTTCCAAAAGATATTTACAGAGGCTGAGGGAAGAGAAAGTAAAAAAGATTAACAATTATTAGTATAAAATAATAAACAGTAAAATAATTATAAAAATAATAAGGATAATCATAACAATCTAGTAAATGCTTACTAGAAGCTAGAGACTCTTCTCAGAACTTTGTATATAGTCCCTCACTTAATATTCACAAAAGTTCCATGAGAAAACTGATTGGCATCACCAGTTTATGAGAAAACTGAGATGCAAAGAATTTCCCATATGAGCTCTTAGTCTCAAAGTTACTGGAAGAGCTGAACAGAGACCAACACTCTGGGTCCAGAGTTTGGGTTCTTAACAGTATGCTTTATAAGTGTCTTTATCTTATATGTCTTATTTTATTTAAAGATTGTTTTCTATGGGTATGCATGCCATTGTGTAAGTACAGAGATAGAGGTAGCTTATGATAACAGACCATCTCCCACAGGTCATTTATGCCAGAAATAGACATGGTACAGACATTTGGGGGTCTTCTGTAAAAGGAATTTAAAACCACGGAATAAATGGTATCACCCAGAGGGGATATGTGAGATGAAGAGCAAGGGTGAGAGTAAAGCTCTTGAAGCCTCAATAGTTTGAGGGTGGGTAGAGGGAGAACCAAGAGTGTGGGGCCAGGGAAGAACAGGAAAAGAAGGCCATGGAAGACAAGAAGTGGAGTTTCAAGGATGGAATCATCCATGTCATCAAATGCAACAGAGAGATCATTTCCTTTCCTTACCTTCATGTACAAATAGCACCTGACAAAGCTGAGCAAAAATGCTTCCCAGCAACTGGCCTGAGGGGACTCCTGCGCTCCTCTGTCTGGGAGCTGGTGCTCCCTTTTCTCTTGACTGTGTTGGGCACTTCTCCTCAGAAACGCTTTCATATGAGTGGAGGCCATCTGGCCTTCAACAGACTTGCACCTCCTCTGGATAAGCCCGCTGGACAAAAAGGCAAACCAGGCGTTTTGATTTTGGTTGTGTTGACAGTTTGCTTTGATGGAAGAAATGAGATTAAGTGACACCCCCAGAGTAGGGTGGGCTGGACTGAATTTGGGTGAAGGAGAAAAAGAGGGGGAGGAGATAGAAGTCTGAAGAGGAATTATACTGCTCAAAGGAGAAACAGTGGGTACTTTAGGTAAAGGATAGATGCTTGAGGAAATGCTGGAATGTGACCATTCCAATCTCAGAAGTCCTTGAGGTTACTATCACACTTCTCTACTGATTTTTCTCTGACTCTCTGAAAGACTGTCCATCTTTCTTCCCAAATTCCACCAAATGTCCTTCAGGTATAGTGCTGGCACAAAGACCTTCAAGGAGGAACGAATGAGTCAGCATGGTCTTCCCCAGAGGCCAGGGGACGGGGAAGCCCTTCTGCACAGGGCTTTAGTTGCAGTCTAGCTCTAACTGGCTTGCCCAAGGGGGGTTTCAGGGGACCACTGAGCCCTATGGCTCCTTGGCAGGAACTCCTCCTTCTTCTGGGAAACAGTCATTCTTTCTCTGCTTTAGTTCCTCACCCCTCTTCTCTTCTACTGATAGCGTGTAGCTCTCTTATCCCAGTGACTACACATTGGGGTCCAGCTAACATTGTCTTCAGGAAGGCCCACCGGATGAGCCTCACTTACCTCTGGCAGAGTGCCAATAGTATTCCTCTGGAGACACAGGTGTGCTTTGAAGCCCTGAGCAATTTCTCAGACCACATGCTGCAAAGGAAGTTTGCAAATAGGAAAAATGTATAATTACACAGAGTGCCACAGCACTAGGCCTGTAAGGATGAGGTTTCTTCAACTTTCCTGTACAGGGCGGCCATTGTTGTGGGTGGCTTTCTACCCTGTTGCTACCTTGTTGCCTTTACCACCCCTGAGTTTGTGGGCAGGTATGTGTGCTTTGTATGAGCATAATACAGAGATCTCCTTACTTAACCCTTCTCATTTGGATGGAACTCCTTGAGCTCCAAAGCCAGGGATCATTTTGTTTTCGTTTTTGTTTATTGAGAGTGAGAGAGAGCGCAAGAAATCAAGAAAGTGAGAAAAGGAAAAAGCACAAGTGGGGATGCAGGGGCGGGGCAGAGAGAAGGAAAGACAGAATCCCAAGCGGGCTCTGTGCCATCAGCGGGGCTCAGACTCGATCACGACCTGGGCTGAGATCAAGGGTCAGCTGCTTAACCAACTAAGCTAACCAGATGCCTCCCCCAAAGCAACGGTGGTGGTGGTGGTGGTGGTGGTGGTGGTTCTGTTCTTCTTCTTCTTCTTCATCATTGTCTTCTCCTCTGTCTTCTCCTCCACTTCCTCATTTATTTTTGAGAGAGTGAGCTAGCATGAGCAGGGGAGAGGCAGAGAGAGAGAGGGAGACACAGAATCTGAAGCAGACTCCCGGCTCTGAGCTGTCAGCACAGAGCCAGACATGGGGCTTAAACTCACTGATCTTGAGATCATGACCTGAGCAGAAGTTGGATGCTTAACTGACTGAGTCACTCAGGCACCCCAAGCCAGGGTTCTTGATCATTGCGTCAATAACGCCATCAGGACTGATAAGAACAGCACTTTTACTCCAGCGCTGACAGTTGCTATTGCTATCATTACGACTGTGGCCACCATTTCTTCTGTAAGTGACCACTGCTTTCTCTACCATTGGGATTATTACCATCAGCACAACCTCTACTATGGTACCTTCTACTACTGCCACCAGCAGCCATTCACTGGGTATAGTTGGTGACACTCAGGTCAACCCATGTGAAAAGTGTTTTACATGCAATATTAAAACCTTCCAGTATTTCTATCAAGAAACTAGTATCCTACTCTTCCAGAATGAGAAGATGAGGTCAGAGTTGAGAATTTGGAATTGGACAATAGGTTGTGAAGCCTGGGCTGTCAACCACCCTCGATTCCTGCCCCTAATGCTGGCTGCCATAGCAGGTCAAGGTTAGCCCCTCCTCCACCCTGGTTTATTCCCAGTTCTGTGTAAGGTGCTATGTGATCTTGGGAGAAACAGCACTTCCTGTAGTGTTTGTCTACAAAGAAGCAATGTGAAGAGGAATTTTTGCTTTATTGTTGGGGAAAGGGTGTTGGTGATACAGTTATAGAATAGTGGGGGCAGGTGTCTGGGACTCGTCCTGGCCACTGCAGAAGTTGTGTGCCTTTGGACAGTCATTTCCTGTGGCTGCACTCTCATTTCCCTACTCTTTGGTTAGAGAGGTTTGTAAAGCCTCTTTCAACTCTGGTATCTCCTAGCCAGAATTAAGCAGATGGGAGGGAGGTGGGAGAGATGCAGCCTTCCTCAAGTCACCTATGTCAGGAGCAGCTCCACAGTGTATGTGGTTTCGAAACCACTTGAAAACCTAGATTTGAACACTGCATTAATGCTTCAGTGAAGCTCAATTAAAAAAATTTTTTTTAAATTTTTATTTATTTATTTTGAGAGAGACAGAGACAGCATGAGTGGGGGTGGAGTGGAGAGAGAGAATCCCAAGCAGGCTCTGCTCTGCCTGTATAGAGGAGCTCAAACTCACAAAACCGTGAGATCATGACCTGAGCTGAAACCAAGAGCTGGACACTTAACTGACTGAGGCACCAGGCTCCCTGAAGCTCACCTCCAATCTGCAAACTTCCTCTCCTCCCTTCTCAGCCTTTTGTTTCAGGCACCCAGGGCCACCCTAAAGGCAGGACAAAGGAGGCTGGCAGCAAGTACACAATCCTGTCGAAACTAGCTAGATCCTGTATTTCTCTATGAAACCCCTTAGCCCCTTCCTGCAGGGGTGGGGGTGGGGGACAACTTGTGGTTTTGAAGGCCATAGCCTCTGTACCCTCCTTTGTCCAGCAAGGCAATAAAGCTATTGTTCTTCTTTATCCCAAACCTTATATTTTGGCTCTGAAGAACAGAGGTCAGTTTTCGACGACAAATTTGGTGATCATGAAGGGATCCTGTGTGGTTTGGTCAGAGGCTCTAAGGGCCATTTCTGTGCCAGCTTGCTCTTGGAATCAGTGAAAGGTTGGAAACACCCTGTGGAGGCCAGACCACTGACTTGGTTTTCTGTCAGGTGGATTGTTACCCAATACCCAAATGAGAATTTTGAGGAGCCCCTGGGAGGCAGATTCTGGGATTGCCTCAGCAGCCCCCAAATCCGTTTCACTTTGGGGACCTTCCTGTGCCAGCCCTACTCATGGGTGCCCAAACTGCCAGTAGTGGGGAATTTCTTTGGGGAAAAGAAGGCACATAGTGAAAGGAAAATGTTGCAACTCCTTGGCTGTAATTGGGAGTAAGTCTCCTGGTGTGCACACTGAGGCCACTTGCACCTTCCCTATAGTTTGGGAGAAGCTCTAAAATAGTAGGTTCTCGGGTTGCAAGTGCCATGCAGGTGTTGGCCACAGGCTTAGCGGGACAGAGAAGCTGGAGATTTCTTCCTCTCATTTGATTGCCTCCAAATAGGAGATTTTGGTTTGGCTCTCTCAGCTTGTCTAGGTGGCCCTTTGACTGGCTTTTGGGGAGGGCACCAGAATACCAGCTTGCATTAGATGGCTGAGGTCTGGGGCTTGATTTAATTGAACAGCATGCATGGCTTTCATATGTGACATAATGTGGGAGGTGCTGCTTCTGTTTCACCTAAGAGACCCCCTGGGGTGAATTTTAGCTGATGGGTGGGCTGATACTTGTAATTCTAGGTCAAAAAAGAGAATGGTGTTTTACTGTAATACTGCCTGGCCTATGTATGTTATAGAAAGTGAGGAAAGTGGGCACTGAATGGAACCTGGAATTATTATACTATTATTATAGTTGGAGTTCTTTTGTCAAAGGGATGGGAAAGAGACTCCATACGTACAGACGTTTCTTGCAATTGCAAAACAGGGATGGTGTACAGCTAGCAGAAAGTTGATGGTGCAAAGCAAATTGTAACCTCCAGTGTTTGACGATTCTTGAACCCCAGAAGACAAAATAAATGAGGACTTTTCAATTTCAAGTGTAATGATCCTTTTAATCCAAATTTAATCCCCCTGCACCACCACCCCAACAGCCCCTTTTTCGGTCACAGGGAGAAAACACTAGAGTTGAGACTATTGATCTAGCACACCTCTGCCCTTCATTACCAGGTGGAGGGGCATAAAGAGGGTGCAAATGACAAGAGGGACCCCTACATTATGACCTGGGTATGGGTATGGTCTTTCCCTTAAACATCCAACAGGGCATCCAATTTGGACAGGGCCCATCTGATGTTGGAGCGGGACAATTTCTGCTGCACCAACTACCTGTTGGAGTGAATGGGCAAGGCCAACTGGCCGCTTATTACTGGACTTATAGTCCATTCTATACCTCGGATTTGTTAAATTGGAAATCACAAAACCCTTCATATCAAGATGATCCTAAAAAAACTTATAGCCTAATATGCTAATTTAGATCCCAAGGCCCCTGAGGATACACAGCTGGTCAATCAGGCTGACATCAGGCAAAAGCTAAATAAAGTTGAGGGAGCCATGGCTCTGGGGCTAGCCCATTTGGTGGTGATTGCTTACCAGACTTATCATGCTAGGGAAGAACAAAAGGTGAGGCTGATTCAAGTTTTGCCTTCAGCACCCAGTAAAAGGGACACAAACAAAAAGGGCAAGTCAGGACGTCTCAGGTTAAGCAAAGGCAAATGTGCATATTGTAAAGAAGAAAGGTATTGGAAGTGAGACTGCCTGCTTTTATAGTCTGGGAAAGTAAGGATGGACTGAAAGGTCAGACTGAAACAGATGGTCATGTGCAGTAAAGGATTGGACAGGGATAGTGAATAAAGAAACCCAGCCTCTGGCCCCTATTGGAAGAGCCGTATAGGAGCCCTGGCTGCACTTAACAGTGGGTCCCAGTTGATAGACATCTTGGTGTATCCTGGAGTAACCTGTTCAGTCTTAAAATAGTAAACTGGCTTCATTGAGCCCTTCTATGTCCATGATGGACATCACTGGACAGACACAACAGCAGTCTCTGTTACAACCACTGGAATCTAAATCAGGTGAACAGAAGTTGAGATGTAGCTTTTTATACATGCCTGACTGTCCAATTCCTCTTTTGGGGCAAGACCTTTTATGCAAATTAATGCTCAAATAACTTTCTCACCTGGGAAATGCCTTTTGTGGTTATAAGTTCCACCTGAAAATGCCTTACGGCTCTAGCTGCTGCTGCTGAACCAAGAAGACGAGAAAGAAGGCCAGGACCCTCTGAGATCTGTGAACAAGAACAAGTGATTGCCACTGTTTGGGCACATGGGAATATCCAGGTGAGCTAAGTCAGTCACTCCGACAGTAGTATCATTAAAAGTAGCAAAATGTCCTGGTATTAAACAAGATCCTTTAAAGGAGGAAATATTAAGAGCCATACAACTGAGTCTCCATTGGTTTTTTACCAATGGACTGATTAGCCGTTATCAGTCTCCCTGTAACACTTCTGTTCTACTAGTGAGAAATCCCCATTCAGAGGAATATCACGTTGTTTAAGATTTAAGGGTGTATCAATGAGATAGTTCAGGATCTCCATCCTACAGTACCCAATCTGTGCACTGTATTGAGTGTACTGACAAGAAACTATGGATGGTTTATGGTGTTGGACTTCAAAGATGCCTTCCTTAATACTCCTTTGGAAGGTGAGTCTCAATTGCATTGGCTTTTGAATGGCAAGACCCAGAGGTGCAGGTAAGTATCCACCATTGTTGGGCTATGCTTCCCTAGGACTTCAGAAATTCAAGTTAGTTCAGCCCATTGTTATATATGTGCCCCACCAAGCGTTAGCAGTATAAGAACGGAAGGGGAGGGGATGCTATTGGTTGACTGCAGGCTGAAAAGGAAAATAGCAAGCACTTCTTTTGGATAACCCAAATGTCACTTTCAATACCAAGAGCTCTTGAAATCCAGCCACTCTGCTGCCTTCTCTTTTGAACTAGTCTCTCTCTCCTGTTATTTTTTTGAAAGTTCCTGAAATTGTGTACTCCAGCAGGCTTGAGTTATCTGACCAGCCATTGACACAGGCTGATTGGGACTTGTTCACTGATGGCAGTAATTTTCTTGATCATGGGCAATGCTGAGCAGGATATGACGTGATGAGTGGCTGATGTGTTATGGGAGCAAGAGCACTTCTCTTAGTCACATCATCATGAAAGCCCAAATTATTAGCCCTCAAGGAAGTAATACCAAGATGTGGATTCCCTACTGCAATCCAAAGTGATAATGGACCATCTTCCATTGCAGCAGCAATTCCATAAGTAAGGTCTTGGGAATTAAGTGGAAATTACATGCATCATGGAAGCCCCAGTCTATGGGAAAAACAGAAAAAAATGAATCATACTTTAAAAAGGACAGCTGGAAAGCTGTGCCAAGAAACACACCTGAAGTGGGATCGGGTCCTACCAATTGTCCTTCTCTGCATCCAGGTGGCCTCCAAGAAGTGGGCTCCAATTAAGCCCCTGTGAAATTATGTATGGTAGACCATTCCTAGCTCCCCGAGATAGCAGGGAGGGATGCATTACGTTCAGGAAACAAAACTAAAACAGTATGTTCAATAGGTGAATCAGTTATTAACTATGCACAACTGAAAGCACGATTGCACCCTTTTAAGATTGGTGACCAGGTGCTACTCAAAAGTTGGAAAGAATAGGGCCCAAACCATCAGTTGGAAGAGAAGTAGAAAGGACCCTACAATGTTCCTTTGATGACCCACACATCCCTCAAACTGGCAGGAATCAAACCTTGGCTGCACCATACTTGAATTAAACAGGACTCTATACCATATATCAAGTCAGACAACCAATCCCAATGGGAAAGTCAACACTTGGGAGATTTAAGATACTTATTTAAGAAAAAAATAGGTGTTGGGGCACCTGGGTGGCTCAGTCAGGTAAGCCTCTGACTTCGGCTCAGGTCAGATCTCACATTCGTGGGTTCAAGCCCCGTGTCAGGCTCTGTGCTGACAGCCTGCTTCTGGTTCTGTGTCTCCTTCTCTCTGATCCTCCCCCTCTCATGCTCTGTCTCTGTATCAAAAATAAATTTAAAAAAACATTAAAAAATTAGGTGTGCGATGTTATTTACACTTTGCCTTCTGCTTGCCTTCTGGGCAGGGTAGAGAAATAATTCCCTAGCTCATATTGCTCAGACATTGGCCTCATCTGCACAGGCTGAGTGGATTGGCCTTCCAAGAGCAGAGTCTACACTGGATAACTGCAACTCATTCAGACATCCAGTAAAGAACAGTGTCTGAGTCCCTAATGGACACTGGACTACTGATAAGGCTTCCCAATCCCATATATAGGTGATGATGTATAGGGCCATAATAATGCATTGTCTACATGAAAGTCATTTGGAATCACATGGCCTTAGATTATAAGTTGGCCAAGCAAGGGAGTGTCTATGCCATTGCAAATACATCCTGATGTGCATACATAAATACTTCTTCCCAAGTTGAGATTAGTGTGGAAAAAATTTGGCAACAGGCCAAATTGTAACCTGGTTACAATAATCTCTAGCTCATCATCCTTCTATTTTGAAGGGAATGGGTGTAGGTCTTACTAACTAGCTTGTTCTCAGCTCTTTTCTCATGGATCCCAGATGGATTTAAATCTATCCTCTCAGACATTTTGTTTTGTTTTGTTTTCTTCTAACTCTCTTATTTCTGGTCTCAGGACTATATGCACTGCTAAAGGTCATCTTTCGTGGTCTCTAAGTCTGTAAACACACCCTATCTATGATAAGAGGCAGAAAAAGTGATTGGGAAAAACAACTACAAGCCTCCTATAGTAAAAACCCCCGACATGGCCTGACCAGCAGGAAGCAGACAGATGAGCAGAGGATGCCCCACATACAATAACAGTGGGGAAACTTAAACCACTTAAAAACATAAAGTTGAACAAAAATCAAAATGACTGCACTAATGCTTCAGTGAAGCTCTATTTTAAAGTAACTTTTCCCCTCTCTTTTGCAAACCTCCTCTCCTCCCCTCTTTTGTTTCAGGCACCCAGAACCACCCTAAAGACAACAAAAAGGAGGCTGGCAGCAAGTACACAATCCTGTCAAAACCAGCTAGATCCTATATTTCCCTATAGAACTGCTCAGCTCCTTCCTGGAGGAAGGGGGGCTGGGAGGGGACTTGCAGTGTTTTGAAGGCCATAGCTTCTGTAGCCTCCTTTGCCCAACAATGCAATAAAGCTATTGTTTTTCCTTGTCCCAAACTGTCTCTGTGTTATATTCTGTCTCGCAAGTCCAGGGATTGGTTTTGGACAACAATTTTGGGTGATTCCAGCTTGTCTGGGTCTAAAATTGGGTTAGGATCATAGACTTCTTGCCCATTGGAAAGTATTCACCCAGAAGAAGTACAGGTGGGAACCAGGTTTTAGGGTGTTTATTACTCCAAAATTTGAGACGCTTTAGTGCTGAAATATTTTGAACAAAATGCAAATGATATAAAACTATGTGACTTCAAGAACATTTTAATGAATATTCTTCCAGTAATGAAATTATACTTTGGATAATGCATTTCTTGGATATGTTTTATGTAAGGAGAGGAAAATAAAATTGTGCCAGTTAAAAAACAAGCTAACATGAACTACTAAATATTTAAAAGATCTGAAAAGGACACGTATTTTTTGTCTTGTCTTAGTATTTTGTTGGGTATCTTCTTCAATATATCTGTTAACATCAATGTGTGGGAATTTATGCAAATAAGCACGTTATTAAGTGCAGTTCATGCTAGAGTGAATTTACTACATTTTTCTACTCAGAGGTTTGTTTCAGGGTGTATGCATGTGTTCAAATGCTGTGTCTGGGTTTTCTTCATTGATAGTTTCAAAAACATTGGTGGGGGGTACGTGGGTGGCTCAGTCAGTTGAATGGCCAACTTCAGCTCAGGTTATGATCTCAAGGTTCTTGATAATGAGCCCCATGTTGGGCTCACTGCTGTTAGCACAGAGCCCACATCAAATCCTCTGTCTCCTTCTCTTTCTGCCCCTACCCTGCTTGTTTGTGCTCTCTCTCTCTTTCTCAAAAATAAATAAACATTAAAAAAAAAAAAAACATGATTGGTACCAAGTAGCACACTTAAAAGGTCAGTTTGTGACCTAAACTTCCTTACTTCTGTTTTTTCTTGAGTGACTTGTAGTTTCTGGGTCAAATAATAAAAACAACCACACTGATTATTATTGAATGTTTATTTTCCACCAGGCAGCACACTAAACATCATTTAGGTATTCCAAGACTGTTTATGGAGGAGTTATTATTTTCATATGCATTTCACAGACGAGGAACCTGAGGTCAGAGGCATTACATGAAATTTTTAATGCATGTTTTTAAAATTAAGTTAATTTTTGAGAGAGAGAGAGAGCGAGCACGCGAGAGGGAAGGGGCAGAGGGAGGAGAGAGAATCCCAAATGGGCATCGCAGTGTCAGCATGGAGCCTGATGCAGGGCTTGAACTCACAAACCGTGAGATCATGACCTGAGCTGACTGAGCCACTCAGGTGCCCCTACATGAGTTTCTTAAGGCCACACAACTGCCAGGAACCAGAGGGCAAGAATTTGTCCCCATGTCAGTCAGAATCTAGAGCCCAAGGTCCTAACTAGTACTTCAGGTACCTTTTCAAATCTGCATTATTTGTCTATAAATCTGGGATTAATTCTCTGCTGCTTTTCTCAAGTTTGTAGTTAGTGGTCTTTCTTCTAGATTTACTACCTCAGCTGCCTACTCTCTGTGAAGCCAAAGCTTGCAGAACAAATGTGTGTGTCCCGCTGCCCCACAATTCATATGTTAAAGCCCTAACCCTCAGTGTGATGCCTTTGGACTTGGGCTTTGGGAGGCAGTTAGGTTAACATGAGGTCAGGAGGGTGAGGCTCCCAGGATGGGATTAGTGTCCTTAGAAGAAGAGGAAGAGAGAAACAGAACCCTGTTATCTCTGCTATGTGAGCACATAGGGAGAAGGCAGCCATCTGCAAGCCAGGAAGAGGGCCCTTGGCAGGAACGTAATTTGCTGACACCTTGATCTTAGACTTCTTGACCTCCACAACTATGGAAAACAAATGTCTATTGTGAAGCCGCCTGGTCTGTGGTATTCTGTTATAGTAGCCTGAGCTAAGACACCAAGATTTGAGCAGCACCTGGGTGGCTCAGTCGGTTAACTTCGACTTCAGCTCAGGTCATGATCTCATGGTTCGTGAGTTCGAGCTCTGTACCAGGCTCTGTGCTGAACATTTGCTTCAGATTCTTCAGATTCAGATTCTGTGTCTCCTCCTCTCTCTGCCCCTCCTCCACTCACACTCTGTCTCTCAAAAATAAATAAATGTAAAAAAAAACAAAACACCAAGATTTGAGCTCTCTCTCATGTGTAACCTTTCCAATTGGAATGTCTCAGCTCAGGGCACCTGTCCCCACACCTGCCTCCTCTCCAACTCAGCAGACCCCTCTTTAGCAGCCCCTGGTATTCTGCATCAGCCCTTTGGAGCTCTGTGTAGGGTCCCAAGGTCCTCACTGCCTCGTGCTTCTTTGACTTTGCCTGGGCCCTTTTCCCTCCCATCTTCATGCCTGATAAACTTCTACTCATCAGCCACAGCTCATCCTAAGCTCTCATCCTCTGGGAAGCCATCCCGGATGGATTTCCCAGGTAGCACCTCATGCTTCCTCCACTGGGCCGACATTTCAGTCTACGTCTCCAGTACTTCTCTAACAGTTCTACCTTCTCTATTGCAACTCTTAGTTTTTATTGTACAAAAAAAAAAAAAACACCCACATAAAATCACTCAAACCATTTCCATGTGTGCAGTATAGTATTATAAATCCCATCCACATTGTTGGACAACAGATCCTCAGAAACCTTCCATTCTGCATAAATGAAACTCTACACCTATTGAACAGCCACTCCCTACTTCCCCTTCTCCCAGCCCTGGGCATCCACCTTTCTCTTTTCTATTTCTAGGAGTTTGACTAGTTTGGATACTTCATATAAGTGGAAACATATGATATTTGAGTATTTGTCATTTTGTGACTGGTTTATTTCACTTACATAGTGTTCTCAAGGGTCATCCATATTGTAACATGAGACAGGATTTTCTTATTTTTAAGGCTGAATAACATTTCATAGTTATGTATACTTCACATTTTCTATAGCCATTCACCAGTCCATGGATTTACTTTTTTTAGGTAAATGCTTTTGTTAATAATTGACTTTTATTTATTGAGATAGAATTGACATACATTTAAGTGTATGTGTGTAACATGTAAGTTTAAGGAGTATAGCCAGTTGGTTTGATACATTTATATGTCGCAGTATGTTACCACTGTAGCATTGGCTAGCAATCCTGTCACATAATTATTCTTTCTTTTTTTGTGATGAGAACCCTTAAGATCTAATAGTGTCAGGGGCCTAGGTGACTCTGTCAGTTAAGTGTCTGATTTTGACTCAGGACATGATCTCACAGTTCCTGAGTTTGAGCCCCATCTTGGGCTCTTTGCTGACAGCTCAGAGCCTGGAGCTTGCTTCAGATTCTGTCTCCCTTTCTCTCTGCCCTTCCCCTATCATGCTTTGTCTGTCTCTCTCTCTCTCTCAAAAATAAATAAAACATTAAAAAGAGATCTAGTAGTCTCTTAGCAGCTTTGAAGTTTATAATGCAGCATTATTAACTAAAATCACTGCTCTATGAATGAGATTTCTAGGACCCATTTACCTACCAGTTGGAAGTTGGTACCCTTGCAGATTTGCAATGGCTCTCCAATTCCCCTAACCCACAATCTCTGGCACCACCATTCTACTCTCGGATCTGATAAATTTGGCTTTGTTAGATTTCACATTTAAGCGGTATAATACAGTGTCTGTGTTTTTCTGACTTCCCTGCCCTCAAGGTCCATCTATGATGTTGCAAATGACAGGATTTTCTTCTTTCTCATGACCAACATTCCACTTTACTTACGTGCGCGTGTCTAAGCCACATCTTTATCCATCCGTTTGTTGATGGGCGCTCGGGGTGTTTCCGTGTCTTGGCTATTATGAACAACGCTGCAATAAACACGAGAGTGCAGTGATCTCTGATACATCCAGAGCCCTGTTGCAGTTCATTTGGATGTGGGCCATCTGCCTTATTAAGTCCATTGATGGAAATGACCGTCTCTCACTCCGCTTTGTGTTCCTCGTTCCTAGCACAGTGTCTGACACACGAGGGAGACTTGATAAATATTTGGAAGAATAAATTTAAATTTGAACAAACAACAAAATTGGAGAAGAGAATATGCTTCCGGCAAAAGTGCAGACATATATTTTTTTAAATTAGCACAGTAGGGATTTGAAGAGGAATCTGGAACAAAGAAATAAAAATTTAATTTCACATTTTGCTAAGTTTTAAAAATCACTCCCCAAACCACAATGACGTAACTGCTTTCATAAGTACATTAATACACTTTGGGCGAGTGTTTCCTGCCTCAGGGAAATTCCCTTGCCAAATTGAGAATTATCCTTAAGCCCCTGACTTATCTTTCACTCGCGACTTTAAAAGGATTGTACACAAGTCCAGACAGAAGAAAGTAGACCTCTCAGTTCATCTCCTTCCACCATTATTTTAATGCATGCTGGAACTGGTTCAGCCTTGGGATTTAAGTGTTTCTAGAAGCTCTTGTCAGCATTTTAAAAGATCTCTTTGGATATAAGTAATTCCTATTAAAAATCCAAACATAATTTTCTATTCAGAAAAAAATGAACCCTATAAAAACTCACTTTTCCAAGAAGATAAGAAGTCAGCATTTAGGAATTAAACGTCCAATGCTGATAATGGCTTATGCTTTAATTTTTTTTTTAAGTGCTGAAGATGGATCTATTTTAATCAGTTCTCACATTTACATCCTCTGACTAGGGTCTCTGGCTGGTGCAGAGACCTCATGGCGTCCAAATCTCACTGGGTCCAAGGAACGAAAAGGGAAGAGACCTTCTCCTGAAGATTCATTTAATGTGTATCTGGAGCAGTGACCCCCTTGTGAAGCAGGTGTCTTGTTCCGATTCTATTGATTATAGCAAACAAATAGAAACCAAATCCACACCACTCAAAACAGCAACACATGCTGTGTAATGAAATCCATAACTTTGCCTTGCAGCAGCAATCCTCCAAGTAAACTGAATTGTCCATCGAGTAGCAAAATTGTATTTCTTTTCTTTTTAGGTAGAAGTGAAGTTTTTGAACATTGTGTATAGTCACATAAAAAAAAAAAAAACCTCTTGAAGCAAATCTTCTTCAGCATATTTTCCCAGTTAGTTTCAGTGTGAGGCATTCTGAAGAAATTTTCTTTTGTTTCTTGGCTTACATATATATTTTATAGGGGCTCTGAGTTTGGGGTCTGTGGGCTCCCAAAGGGTTTTTGAATAGAATGCTGAGGTACTATGAACTTGGATGGGGGGAAATATTACATTTTTGGTTTCACTGATCTCTAAAATCAAACAGGTCTTTCATTATGAATTTTGGTCACATCCTGTAGTAACACTAGATGTACTATGACCTTGTGATTAATAGAAATCCCAGCCACTTTTACATTATATGTAACTATGGAGGTCCTGTAATACTTTGTCTCTAACCACTTTGAAACTATGGTAGTTACCATAGGTACCATTGTATATTGTTATTTAATGGAATAATAAAGAAGCATATATATTTCATATCACAAATTTGTTGCTTTAATACTTGGTAACTGTATTTACAATATAACCCTTTACAACCTTATGTATGTCATTTCATGCACTTAAAAATATTATTCCAAGAATCTATTCTACAATGAGTCTATGGCACAGAAAGTTCTTCCAGTTCTTTGCTATGTGTTTCATCCTTAGTCTCTCCCTCCATTATTATTTTTCCTTTCCTTCACCTTCTCTTTTCTCTCCATTTTCCTTTTTTTTTTTATTTTTTATTTTTATACATCCTATGGCTCTTAGGCTGAACATGGAGATTCTATCCAGGCTTCCATACTGATACATGATGAAGTAAGTCTTCTTGAATCCATTTTCCCTTCTTTTACCCTCTTAATCTTCTCCTTTGAGATACAGCCTCTTTCGTGGCTTACTTACTTGAGTCTGAAGCATTTGGAGAGAGTGGAGAACCCAACCATCTATGAACCACCTTTGAGACTAAATCCATTTCTTCTTTCTCTTCTGAGATTTTGTTAAATGTACCACATCATGCCCTATATTCAGGAGTATTTACTGCTTAAATAAGAGGGAGGTATCCAGACTTTTTACCATTGCCCCGACTTGACTAAGATTACTACAGCCTCTATCAGGGAAAGAGCAAGAGCCATAGGGATGAGCATACTGCCTGCTCACATTTTGGCTTCCTTCCTAACAGTCTAGGCCAGTAGGATGTGAAAAGAACTTCTCATCTTTCATGCCCCTCTTTTCTAGAAGTCCAAATGTCACAAATACACATCTTATTCATTTTCCCCCACGCCATCTATGTTTATATTAAGTTCTTGTTTCTTATAGGCAAAAATAAATACTTCTATTTAATTCTGATTTCCCTGACTTCTCTTCATTTTCTTTCAGCCAAGAGGGCTCAGATGTTACCATTATTCCAGTGACTTCATGAAACAATTTTTAAAACATAGGTTAGGAGCATATAATGCTGTATCTCCATGGAGCTTAACTCAAGTCAAAGATATTCAGAAACACAGTCCTATAATGACTTCAAATATGGGTCTGTATTGGTATTTTTCTTTGTAATCTTTATTTGGCTATTTGATGGGAGAGTCATCTCTGTTCAAAAAGTGAGAGCTTAAACTAAAATTTAAAGTCTGTTACTTACAGGCCTGGAATTGGGCATGGGGCTGGAAGTGTGATCTTCCCTCAGGAAGCAAATTATGGTGGAGCAAAGGGAGATCTAAAAGGCAGCATCTAGAGGCCAAGGTGAGATTCAGACAAACAGGGAATCAAACACTAGCTGGAGTGAGTGATGAAAACCGAGAAGATAAAACAGAGAGATTCAGATAGAGCACCAGGATCCTGACCAAAGGACAGGAGGCAAAGCTTGGACAGAAGACTTAAAACACCTGGGTGGTTCAATCCATTAAGCATCTGACTTCAACTCAGATCATAATTTCACGGTTCATAGGTTCGAGCCCCGAATCAAGCTCTGTGCTGACAGCTAGCTCAGAGCCTGGAGCCTGTCTTCAAATTCTGTGTCTTCCTCTCTCTCTGACCCTTCCCTGCTCATGCACTTGCTCTCTCTCCCTCTCTCAGAAACAAAATAAAACATAAAAAAAAACCTTTTGTGCTGAACAGAGACCACTTTTTTTTATTAACTTTATTTTTTTTTATTGTCAAATTTGTTTCCTTACAACACCCAGTGCTCTTCCCCCTAAGTGCCCGCCACCATCACCACCACCTCTTTTCCCCCCACCCCCTTCCCCCTTAACTCTCAGTTCATTTTCAGCATTCAATAGTCTC
>PJEM01013825.1:0-27674 GCA_004023845.1 Helogale parvula
CCGGGGGCGGGCAGGGAGGGCCAGTGGGGACCAGGGAGTGCCAGGGGGGCCAGGGAGGACCAGTGGGGGCCAGGGAGGGCTGCTCTGGCCACCTGGCATCTGCACACACACTACGACAGCTTTGCCCATCTCCCAGGGTGGCTGACTCTCAGGACGCCAGGCCACCAGCTCTCATGCAGACCCATGAGAAGTGAGCATACTTTGTTCTTGCATCGATGAGCTCGCTGTCACCCAGAAAGGAGGGACCGTATCTCTTCGGTCGGGGGTTTGAGAATCCATGGGCATTGTGCAGTGTTTCCTAAGAAATCCCGTTGTGTTGGGAGCGCCCCACGGTGCAATGCCCCTCGGAGACACCGGCCGGTGCTCAGGCAGACTCCTCGGTGCATTTTCTTCGGAACAAAGTTACCAAGGCGTGTGCTGTTCTTTCTACTCTATTTTGATCTTCTGAGTTTCCGTTAGGGGACACTGGCTTTTTTTTTAACTGTGCAGCCAAAGGGAGGGTGCTATGGGGGGCGGGAGCCTGGGCTCTGCTATCGGACCCAAGCAGGGGCCCAAGGACGTGGGCCATGGGGTGTGTTGGCTGCTGTAGATTGCTGGCCTTTTGGATCATCTTCATTTCCTCGTGTCTTTTTTTTTTTAATTATTAAAAGCTTTATTCCTATTGTTTGTTTGTTTGTTTTCCTAAGAATTTGCCCAGCTGGGGTTTCTCTAGCTCCTATGCTATCCACGCCTCCCGCACGGCCCCCTCACAGCGGATGGAGGGCAGGCTGCCTCTGTGTGGTTTTGTTTGTGCGTTCGCATCTCCAGAAGCTGAAGGGACACGAGTGAGGTGGTCAGAGGAGCGAGCAGCAGCGTGGCGGCAAGGCCCACGAAACGCAGGAGTCGGTGCCATCCAGAGCGTGGGACCCAGCATCGGGGGCGGGCAAGAACGGCTCGTCCTTACGTGTGGCTGCTGCCGCCGCCGGCCCAGGGGCCGTGCTCTGCGATGGCTGAATTCAAACATGAGGCGCTGATGGCCCTCTGACAGCCATACTGACCCTTCGGGAGGCCGCCCAGGAGACGGCCCTGCCCACACCTCCACTGATGGCCGGACCCGGGGGACATCAGGGCCTCAGCGGCCCCGGAGCTCAGGGTCAGCTTCCCCGGGGACCGAGGAGGGCGGGACCGGGGTGCAGGGGCGGCTCTGCGTGCAGCACAGGGCTGGGCCCGGGCCTCCGAGCCCCACCGTGGACTTGGGGAGCCTGTCCGCCCCCCCCCCCCACTGGGATAACAGAGTGGGAGTGCTGGGATTCCACCCTATTCAAGAGAATACACATTGTATTTTTATCTCTCTCTCATCTAGAGAGTGGTATTTTAGATACCCCATGTGTGTGCGGGTGTGTGTGTGAGCGCTCACGTGTGTATGTGTGTGTGTGTGTGAGCGCTCACGTGTGTGCGTGCGCGCTCGCTCTCTGCTTTGAGGCATCACCTGTTTGGGATAAAGAAGATAAGGTTTCTTCCTGCTCGTTTGTAAAGCTTGTTCAAGCCCACAAAGAAAGCTGTTTTGATCCCTAACATGGTTGGACTTGTCCACTGGCCAGGTCCTCTGTGAAATCTGGGAAGCGGGCCGCGCAAAGGGCCCGGGGTCTGCTGCAGGATCTCAGCAGGAGAGCACAGAGGAGCTCATTTCCAACCTGGTCCTTCTCCTTCGTTGTCTGTAAACCCGGCTCGTCTTTGACGAATGGAAAAATTCCTCCCTTCTGGCTAAACCATCGCTGTAAGCAGCAAAATCATATGCAGAGGCTGGAGCCTGAGGTCGGCCGGGGGGGGGGGGGGGGGGGGCATGGCCCGGGGGGACACGGGGGCTCGCGGGGACTCAGCAGGGGCCAGCGGCTTCTCCGATCCCCTCCCAGCGCAGGGTCCCCACGCGAGCCTACCTGAGCCATCTGTTGGTGTTGAGTACCACGCGGTCCCCACAGAACAAGGTCACCTTTCCGCAGTCCTCGGCACCAGCTCCAGGGACTCAGGGAGGAGCACCACGGTTGGCGCGGCCGTTGCTTTGCCGGAAATGCCCCTCCGATCTTGTTCTCTCGCGCACCCTGTTCCCGTCGTCGGCTCTCTTACTTTGCAATCCCCACTCCCTTTTTGGCAAATAGCTTGAGCGTCTTCCTCGTCTCACAGATGGTGGATTCGGAATCGCCCGACGGTAACTCGTGCATTTTAAAACGTTACCCGTGGAGCACGGAGGTGGCCCTGGTGGTTGGAGCGTGAGCAGGGGTGGTTCCAAGGCTTTTCCCCTCCGTGCTGCAGGGCAAGTGCTGTTTACAGGACTTCCATTGCCCCGCCACCAAATAGTAGACTCTGCAACCAAAGTAGCTCCGGTTGCTGAGAACCGGCAGTGACCTTTGCCGGGGGAGGGGGGACGACCTTCACAGGCAGCATAACCTCGGCAGGGAAAGCCCCAAGCCTGCTGGCAGACCTGGGGGCTCGCAGAGGGGTGTCGACATGGCAGGAGTCATGCGGGGCGCATGCAGAAACCAGAAGTGTGCACGCTCTCATTTCCCGACTGGCTGGCTGAGGGTGACTTCTGAGCTCAGAGACCCTGTGCCTGGCAGGGTCCCAGGTCCCACGGTCACTGCCCCAGCTCTACGTCCCAGGCACCTGCTGCAGTTCAGAGCCAGCCTTCGAGCTCCATTTGCTGAGTCTGTACCCCCAGGGCTGCCTCCAGACCCCTGGTGTTTTCTCCCGTAAATTCTGGATGCCCGTGCTTTGTGTCCAAGTGGAGGATGAAGCAAACTTGAGCCTCTGAAGACTTTCGGGACTTCATAGATGGAGGGACCCACGAAAATGGGATTTACGTACAAGTTTGAGCCTTTCTGTTGGCTTGTGGATATGCTTGGTTTATAAAGAAACTGTTGGTTCGGATTTTGGTGTCATAACAATTAGAAGGAGCTGGAAAATGACATGCCTCCCCAGCTGACTTCAGGCGTTTGGTGCCGATAATGGGGTTACTGAGGGAGGGAAACGGACTTCACCCCAGTTTGCCTCACCGCACGGCAAGTGCTCTCGTGGAGAGAGGGGTCCTTGCGCTTGCAAGCTGGGGCTCACCTCGCGTCCTGCATCTGCACACAGACGAGGGGCCACGCGGGGCACAAGGAGAGGGCAGGGCAGACGTCAGGGCAGAAGCAGAGACTGGGGGAGGCGTGGAGAGGCCACAAGGCTGGCAGAAGAGAGAGCATCTCAGGTCTGGGGCGCGGCCAGGCCAGGTGGGCCGACCTGCGGGGGAAACCAGGTAATTCAGGCCTCCACCAGTCCGTGCCTGGCCTCCGCCCGTCCTGGCGCGCCTCCACAGCCGAGTGAGTGTCTCGGTGGGACCCTGAGACCAAGCAAGGGGGGACCCAGGCCTGTTCCTCTTCTCCCCGGGAACATCCAGGAATTAGGTCAGGGACGGTGGCCTGGGCAGAAGGCCCCAGGGAAACCAGGGTGGGTCGGAGAGGAGTGACAGTGACACAGTCAATGATCCTGACCCCCTGGGTGGCTCACCGCATCTGCGTGCACCAGCCTAGTGCTGTGCGACCTGGCCATCCGCGCACTTTGAAGGAGTAAATGTGGGAATTTTGACAGAGGTTATAGGGACACCTGGGTGGCTCAGTCTGTTGAGCGTCTGACTTCGGCTCAAGTCATGATCTCACAGTCTGTGGGTTCAAGCCCCGCGTCGGGCTCTGTGCTGACAGCTCAGAGCCTGGAGCCTGCTTCTGATTCTGTCTCTCTCTCTCTCTCTCTCAAAAATAAACATTGACAGAGGCTGGATATATAAGGCAGTTTCTTAAGAGAAAAAAGAGTCATCAATGGAATTCAAAGAGGCCTTAAAAAGGATGTTTTACTCTTGAGAACTTTTTCACTTGTGACACTGTTACAGTTAATTCCCTGGTTATGAATATTTTCACAACGTAGCCTCAGTTCAGTGCAAGACGTGTAAACAGAGCTGCCGTGGCTGAGAGAAGGTGGCGAGGCGGCCTCCGGCCCCTGATGGACAGGAATGAACAGCCTCAGGAGCTTTCTGCTGTTTCTTGTTCCTGACGTTGCCTACAGAAAGTCAGAGACGGGATCTCCAGGTGCAGCCGCCCTAGCAGGTGTGTGCGCCCCTGTCTGTGACACATACACGAAGGATTCATCTTAGATGTATTTCTTTTTAAGTCAGGAAAAGAACTTAAAGAATCACAGGATCCAGTTCTCCAGAGAAATAAGGCCTGGGTCGACAGAGTTTGGTGTAAGAAATCAGCTTTTGGGATCAGACACTATCGCTGCCACATCTACATTTGTCTCTCACGTGCATGTATTTATTCCCTCTGGGTGAGAAGCTGATGTATCGCTGCTTCTACTGTCAGCACTGAAGGCTCACGTAACCGGCTTAGGATAAGTGGTGGGGGGGGGGGGAAGCAAAAACCTAGCATCACAAGATTGTAAACTTGACCATGATTTTTAAACTATACTAGGGAAACCCTTTCCTGCTTAAATTAGACAGGAACGGCTAAGGTAAGAAATGTGAGGTGTAGGGGTGCCTGGGTGGCTCAGTCTGTTAAGCGTCCGACTTCAGCTCAGGTCCTGCTCTCACAGTTCGTGAGTTCAAGACCCGCATTGGGCTCTGTGCTGACAGCTCAGAGCCTGGATCCTGCTTCAGATTCTATGTCTCCCTCTCTCTCTCTCTGCCCCTCCCCTGCTTGGGCTCTGTCTCTCCCTCTCTCAAAAATAAACATTAAAAAAAAAAAAGAAATGTGAAGTGTTATATACTCTGGAGAAACAATTTCTGGTTGACCCTTTTTCTGTTTCTTGGGGAGTTTGCTTCTTTCCCCATTTGAGTCATTTTCAGGGTAGAAAATACTGGAGATCTTCCCCATGTTCAAAACAAGGGATAACGCATCTATTCATCATTCATCAAAGTTGTTACTAATTATCTGTTATAAGCAAAGTATTTTTGCTAAGTCTTGGGGAGGAAGAACGTGGAGAATGTATGGCCCTTGAGGGGAGAGGAGCTTACCCAGGCAGGGGGTCCCCAGAGGTGGGAGTGAGGCACGGGCAGGGCTCTGGAAATGGGTGGGCACCACCCCCTTGTGAGGAAGCAGGGGCAGGGGACAGAATGTGTGTCAGGAGCCCGGCTGCCCAGGAAGGAAGGGGGTCAGAGCCTGGCTGAGCGCCCAGCGTGGTGTCCCGATCCGGGGGCGGGGAAGGGTCAGTGCTGTCCGGGGACGGAGCTGGGCCTCCGGGGTGGCCACCTGACCAGTCTGCATTCCGCAAGGAGACCGGCTGTGGCCTGCAGAGAGTGTGGGGACCCCAGAGGGCACGGGGCACAGCAGACCCTGTGTCTCCTCAGCTGGGTGGTGGGCGCGTGAGGATTCCTTTCTTTTCCTTCCCTCTGTGCGGAGAGGGAGTGAGCATCACAGAGCCACTCGGGACCAGGCCGTGTGTTTTAAGTTCTGACTTCCCAGCCGCTGGCCTGGGAACCCCGGGAAGGTTACTTTAGCTCTCCGTTCCTCAGTGTTCTCACCTGTAAAGTGGGTGTATTAAAAGTGCGTCCCACGCAGGGTCGTGTGGGAATCCACCGAGTTAGTCCGCGTGGGAGCGTGGAACGGTGTCCAGGCCCAGGGAGCCCAGAATCCGGGGCTGCTGGGGTCCCCATCCCCCCATAACTGAAGCGGTCCGCAGTCAAGACAGGAAAAAACAGAAGGGATGGGTGGAGGGCTCCTGCTGAGGGAGGGTGGCGTGTGCGTGTTTGTGACATGGAGTGGGGTTCTGACCCGCGAGCTGGGGATTGGGGGTCCTGGGGGACCACAAAAAGGGAAGAAACAGGAGGAGAGAGACCCGGAAGGAGGCAATGAGGCCTGCTTGGCCAGGCGGCCTTTCCCCCTGAGCGAATCCTACCCGCTGCTGCCCAGGGACCTGGCGGACTGTGGCATGTCTGGTCACGTTCTGAAGGCATTTAAATGGGCAGGAGCCAGATTCAAGCCCAGCTTGCTCCCCCTGTCCCGCTGGGCACCAGCTTGTCTCTGTTCTGTGGGGGCCTGTGGGTGTGCTGCTCACTGGGGAGGACTCCAGGCTGCCCAGGGGCGGGCGGCTGCATGCAGGGGTGCTCTTGGGAAGTGGGCACTGAAGGTGCGCCCAGGGCGTCCCGGGAACGAGTCAGTCCACCCGGGGCAGCGCCTCCTCTCTGGCCAGCTCGTCAGTTCTCCTGTGGCCACGCATGGTCCCTGGAGTTTCGTTCTTGGGGCGTCAGCGTGTCCTGCGTGGTGCCCTGGAGCTGGCCGTCTCTGGGTCCTGTGCTCCCTGAACTGCATTAACCCTTAGCCTTGTGTCTCTTGCAATTCTGCCCTTGAACCATGCCTTAGTGGTTGGAGGCTTGGTGGGGAGCCAGGCCGAGGGATGGACTGGTGCCGTGTGGACCCAGGATGACCACTTCAAGGGGGGACCCCAGCCCCCTGCAAGGGACGTGAGGGCAGAACTAAAAACGGAGCGACTGCAACATGATGACAATATCACTGACGCTCTGACTTCTGCGGCTGCGCCGCCGCCTCACCCCAAGGACACCCGGCCCTGCCCCCGAGGGACCGCGTGGCCCTCTCCCGGCAGGTGGAGAGCCAGGAGGAGGGCAGGAGTGGGGTCTGACCGGGCTGCCTCCACGCCTACTGCCTTGACTCTCAAGGCGGTGAACGAGTCAGCAAGTGAACCAAGTAGGAGAAGGCGATCTGGGTGTGGAGGGCGAGGGCTGTGTCCTCCGAGGCTCGGCCCAGCCCCAGATGCCCCCCAGTGCTCGCCTCCTTCATCTTCCAAGCAGCCCCTGGTGGCAGCAAGGTGTGGTGTGGTTATTCCCACTTCAGAGACGGGAAGGCAGAGGGTGGATTTAGGACCGGAGCTATTACCAGTCACCCTGTAAGGGTCCCTCTCCTCCAGGGGCCATGCCACTGGCCAGACCAGCATGGAGCCGGCGCGGGGTGGGGGGCAGTCTCTGGGATGAAATACACCAGCCAAGGCATGTTCGGGAGGCCCCTGCAGACTGACCTGGCGTGTGGGGGAAGCTGAGTTTCATCACTGGGGGTGGGGGATGGGCCTGGCAGCGCCCAGTTGTGGCAGGAAGGCCTGGACCCCTAGGCCTGGGCACGCCGAGGTGGTCCTAGAGGGAGACCATCCCCGTCCAGACAGAGACCTGAGAGGCTCCCCAGTGGCCCAGAGGACACCATGCTTTTCCTCAAGGAGTCTGAGGGGTCCGTAGGAGGAGGGTCAAGCCTGGGTCTGTGTGGGCGTCCTCCTCAGGGCCGTGGGCCTAGAACCGTAGGGACAGACAGTTCACGAAGCAGGTGCGGTCAGTAGCATCCCTAGCTTAGCGGGTCCTCTGACCCGCGTCTTCCGACGCTGTCCCCAGAGCGGGTCTCAGATGCGGCCCCACAGGGTGGCCAGGGGCTGGGCTCCTTCTCCAGCTCTGCGCCGGGAACCTGTGGGAGACCGAGCTGTTGGCTGCCATTTCCTGTTTGGGAAGCACCATCCACGTGAGCATTGGGGAGGGGAACAGGGCCCAGCGGCAGTCAGCCGTGCCGCGCTCCGCTCCTGGAAGCCGCCCAGAGCTCTGTGCGTGCGATTGCACACGTGCTGATTTGGGCTTTGTTTCTCCTCTCCCCTTCAGAGTTTGAACTTGGGATGAAGAAGCAGTCATTGGATAGATCCATGTGGTAACTGTGACTTCCCTTAAGTAGACCCTGCTAAGCATGGATGGTCCAGTGGGGCTGGGGAGCCTCTCGGCCTAAGATGAGCACAGAGCTCGGGCGCCTGTGACGAGTTTTGGGGTCCAGCCTGGCTGACAGGGAAATGTGGCTACACTTGAAGCTTGTCCTGTCTAGGCGTCTCAACTGTGCCTTTTCTGAGAGTGTGTGGCCTTGGTCTGAGTTGTACTGATGTTTCTTCAGCGGAAGATGCCGTGAACGTCATCCAGTTGTGAAATGTGTCCCGAGGACCCTTACTCCCAGAAGAGCTGCTGCAGGACCGGGGAGGCAGCTTCCTGGTGCGGCGACCACGGGGGGGGGGGGGGGGGGGGGGGGGGGGGGGGGGGGGGGGGGGGGGGGGGGGGGGGGGGGGGGGGGGGAAGGTGGCTGTCCCTTCTCCTGAAGCTCAGTGACCGCTGCCTCCTGGGGAAGTCATTGGAGGGAAGCCCTCTTCCCAACGTCACCCCGGCAGGAGGTGGTGGCGGAGAGCGAGGTGGGTGCTGGGAGGCTGCTGCTTGGGGCTGGCAGTGGAAAGAAGAATCTTCGTGCCCGCGGCTGTCAGCGGAGGGTCCTGGGCTCCCAGGGTCCCCACAGGCCTGCGTGCAGCCTTGACAGGCGGGGAGGGCCGTGGCGGGAGCTTCCGGATGCTGGGATCCGGATCCCAGCCTGGGGGCAGCGGGTCCCTGGGGAGTGCCTCCGCCCTGCCCTGAGTCCAGGGCCGCTCACGACTCCCGTGGGAGAAGCCGGAGCTGGCGTGGGGCACGTTAGCAGAAAACGTGGGTGGCGCATACACACAGAGACCGGGTCAGGCGGCATCTCCAAGGGCGGGTGCCCAGAGCAGGTCACAGGACCGACAGGATGAGCTGGCGCTCGTGTGGGGAAAATGGCCCCGGCCACTGGGGGAGGCGGGGAGGGGTCCCAGCCACACGGGCACAGCCCAGCAAGGCTCAGGAAGATGCCCCCTTCTTGGTTTTCTTGCCCAGAGCCCTCTGCTTGAGGGCCTCTTTGGGGAGAAAGGCCCTCATTTGACCCTCCTGGGTGTCAATATCTCCCCCCCCCCCGCTTCAGGCCAAAAGCCCTGTGCAGAGGGGAGCTGGGCGGAACCCCTGGCGCTAACGCTGGCTGCCTGGGGACTCACTTCAGCAACTCAGATCCACTGCTGTCCTCTGAGGTGCAGAGTCCTTCGGCTTTGAGGGACAGGCGGGGACCCTGCGCTGGGCAGGCACGGTATAAAATGACAGACCACCCTTTCTGCTAGAGCGGGAGGTCAGACAGGGCGCGTGTGCCTCCCTGGGGCGCTTGCCGGACCCTGATCGCCGTCGCCCGGGGTATTTATTGATGTGATTGTTCTTCAAGGCGGTTTAAAATCCTTAGACCCAAGCCGGCAGGAGGAACGCGGGAGCTGCTTCAGCCTAGAGCCGGGCAGAGGGGAGCCTGGGAGGGCCGGGGCTGGGGCAGCAGACGGACAGACGGACAGACGGACAGGAGAGAGGGGCAGCGAGGGAGACCATGGAACAGGGCCGATGAACCAGAGAGGCTCCCTCCGGAGGGAGGGTGGGAAGGCGTCCTGAACTGTGGCCAGATGACCATTCTGAGTCCGAGTCCGTGAAAGTCACTCCCGGAGGAGAGCCCTCAGAGAGCTCGCCGCTTTGTCTGCTGTCTGGCTCCGTGGGACCAGCGGTAGATGGTCGGATGGGTTAAGCTGGCTGTGCTGTAGCCAGACTGGATTTGCCCCCGCAGTACTCACTGGGCTGGTAGAGAGGGGGGCGTGCTGTTTGCACGGGGACTCACAATGACCTCTTGGAAGCCCTCCCCCACCTCGCGTGCAGACCCGTGTTCCTGTGACTGAGCCCGTCTTCCCAGCCTGGGTCCTGCTGCTGCTGCCGTGTCAAGAGCTGCCCTACCGTTTCAGAAAGTGCATGAAATAGGAGACAGAGGTTTGGTTTGCGGGTATGGCCTTGCCCCTAATGAGGAAACCGAGGCCTGGGTGTGAAGACCCTTGGGTGTTGGAGGGAAGAAGCAGGGGGGCTAAGAACGAAATGTCTGGATTTATAGGAACGTGGAGTTCTGTCCTTCGTGCCCTGAGGTTCCTCCTGGAGAGGGAGGGGAGGGCCTGGGAATGAGACAGTTTCAACAAGAGCTCCTTTTAGCTCCGGGGCCCAGAGTAGTGAGAAGAGGAGAGGGAGAGGGAGAGAGGAGGGAGGGGGAGGAGGAGGAGGAGGGGACAGGGTGGAAGAGGGAAGGGGAAGATCCGGAGGGGAGAGGTGGGGGGGAGAGGGAGGTGGGCTGGTCTCCAGAGAGAAGTCCTCGGCAGCCGCGGAAGCCAGGCGCTGTGCGCTGGGTCCAGGCGAGGCCGGTGTGGTGCTTGCAGCTTATTTGGCGCCCTTGTTGGCACTGCTGGCATCATTTAAATAATTCGAAGGATTTTTTTCTTCATTGTTCCAGCCAGGTTTAGAAGTGTGTGAAGAAGACCAGTTCTGCTTTTAGAAGTGTAAAAATAACGCGGTGATAAAAGCCTGCTTCAGGCCTGGCAGGCAGATGGAAAGGACTCCCGTCCGGCGCTTAGTGCCTGCGCCGGGGTGGGGCGTCCCACCGCCGGTGCCCCCGTGAGCTGGGGTGTGTGTGCATGTGCGCGTGTGTGTGCATGCGAGTGTGTGGTGTGTGTGCATGTGTGTGTGATGTGTGTATACATGGTGGGGTGTGTGTGGTGGGGTGGGAGGAGTGTGCATGTGTAGGGGTGTGTGTGTGCATTTGGGGTATGTGGGTGCATGTATGGGGGTGTGAGTGTGCATGTGTGTGAGTGTGTGCGTGTATGGAGGGGTGTGGGTGTGAGTGTGCGTGTGTGAGTGTGTGCGTGGTGGGGTGTGGGTGTGCACGTATGTGGGTGTGCATGTGTGTGGCGGGGTGGGGGTGTGCATGTGCATGTGTCCACGCTGGGACCTGGGGTGCGTGTGCACTGTGCGTCCAGTGCGTGTGCACAGCCGTGGATGTGCGGCGGCGTCTTGTCGTGAGGACCCGTGCAGACGTGGGTCACAGGGAGGGCGGGGCCGGTGAAGTGCCATCAGAATCTGGCCTGTGAGCCGCTCACACTCCGGGCGGGGACCTGCAGACGTGGTTGAGGGACTCGGAGACTCTGGCCTCTTCCCGGTTGGCGCGCGTTGCTCATGCCCTCTCATCGCGGCTCGGGTTCCCCAGTGGTTTCGGGAGGGAACCCGATTTTGCCTCAAGTTCTTCTCGTGCCCCTGATTCCTGCTCTTCAGTCACGGAACACGTGTCGGTTGTTTCCTTCCGACGCGATGACTTCATGCCCTGACGGATTCTACGGTGGATCCGAGAGAAGGATGGTTTTTGAGAACTTTTGTCATTTGGCAGATACTCAGCTTTGTCCTCCGGCCTGTGTGCTGACGCTCCCAAGGTGGGCTGGCTGGGGCCTGGTCACCGGGTGCCCCCTCCCCGTCTCCAGAGCAGCAGTAAACACTGGGAAGGGGGTGGCCCTCACTTGGATCTGGATCCAGACGCTTCCTCCCGGTGTGCCCGGGGCAGGTCCCTCGGCCTCTGTAAGCTTCGGTCCCCTCCTCTGACCCTCATTCCCTCCCCGGGCCTCTGGGATCACTGTGGCTGATTCAGTGACACATACAGAGGGCTTTGCCCCCAACAGGCCGGGATGGCTATGCAGGAAAGATGCTGACGGTGTCCGTGGTAGGTCCTGTCTGTCTCGCCGGCAGGGCCCGTGGGGTTTTCACTGCTGTGCACGAGGCCACAGGGGACGGCAGGCACTGTCTGCTGGCCTCCAGGAGTGGTGGCCAGGCACTGCCATCCCCCTGGTTAGATCGGGGCGTCTGTCCGGGGTCCGCTCACGCCTCCCCGCCCCACGGCTATCTCAGCGGGCCGGCGTCTCAGAGAACCCCACTGGGGTATTAACTGGGACACCACTTCCCATCACCCAGGTCATGTGGGTCACCTGGGGCCATGGCCGTCTGTGGTCCGCACTACCATGTCAGTGCTCAGAGCCACTGTGAGGCTGATGCCAGCATCCGAGACCTCACGAGAATGTGTTTAAAGTAGGGGCAAGGGAGAGCTTCACATACTGTGGGGTCTGATTGAGCCGGCCCTCACGCCCACGCAAGAAGGGAGCACGTGCTTGTGGGCTCCATGCACGGGAGACATCTACACTTCGGTGTGCCGTGAGCCATCAGAGCTCTGGGTCCACACTGTGGCCCCCAGAGCCAGGCCCCCACCCCGGAACGCAGAAGCCTTCTCTGTGCCGCACCTGCTCCCCTCCCCAGCCTTCCAGTGGTTTGCTCTTCCGAACACCGAGAAGGATCTGGCGTGTCTCAGCACAAACTGGATCATGCGATCTTTGGATTGCTGTCATTTTCACATTGCGTGCTTCGCCGTTGATCTTCATCAGTTGGGTAGGAATGTCTGACTGTGTCTGTCCCCCATGGCGGAGAAGACAAAGCGTCAAGGAAGTACAGTTCTGGGGAACAGGGCGTCACGCTGTGTGTGGTCTCAGGGACTGGCTGGCGAGGGTCTTGCCTGGCACAGCTGGAAAATGACTTGCTCTGGGATTCCGGGAGTTCGCTGTGCAAAATTTTACCACCGAAAAGATCTGTAGTAAAATCACATCTATTTAAAGACAGTCAACAAAAATAGATCTGTGTTGATTACCTGGGTCTTTCTAATCTGCTTGGGGCTCCTTTCTTTTTTGGTGTCATTATTTCGAGCTGATGAGCATCTGTGTGAAGGGAAGCACCTGCCCAGACTGAGGGGAGGATCGGTGTCGGGCTCCGCGTGATGAGGAGCGCGGGTCTGGCCTCCACCGCACACACTCGCCGAGCATGGCGCATGCAGGGGGCCGCCCTGTCTCCGGACCTGTTTTCTGTTTCAGCGGGAACTGCACATAACCCCCGGCTACCGTTTGGTTGTCTAGGGAAAGAAAGCCGCGTGTGACTCACGTCCAGAGGACTCTAGTGCCAGATTAGGTTTTATTCTGGGGAAACGGAGGCCAGGACCGGTCAGCAGCCTGTCGTGAGCACAGCTGGAGGGACCCTCGGCCGCCGCCCGCCACCTTGCCCTTCCCTCTCCTTGTTTTTTCGTTCACATTTAATTGCAAAGTTTAATCTGCCTTTTTAACCTCATTATGAAAAGTCTGCACTGGGGACGTGTTCTAACCAGGCTTTGTGCCACGCGGACTACCCGAGAAAGTCAGGATGACACTGGATGAAACGCTCATTCTAGATCCAGATGGTGCCCCTCATCTCTTCTAGAACAGCCCGGGTGTCCTTCCCAGAACTAGGACCGTCTGCCAAGCTGTGCTTCGGGGGCTCGCTGGTCAGTCCGTCGTGTCCACAGAGGAGGGACGCGGTCCCCGGGGGGCGCGGCTGCACAGGGAGCACCCGGGTGCAGGCTGAGTGCAGCGGGCGGAGTGGACGGGCGTCCTGGCATTGACCTACAAGTGCTATAGATCTGGCGGCTTCAGACAGCACACGGGGATTGTCTTCAAGTTTGGGGTGTTAGGAGCCCAAAATCAGGGCTGCATTCCTTCTGGAGACTTCCAGAAAGAATCCCTTCCTTGCCCTTCCTGGCATCCAGAGGCTGCACTCCTGGCCTCTCCCCCATCTTCAGAGCTGACAGGGGGCACTTCTTTCTGTCCCCAACCCTCTGCGTCCTTGGCCGTAGCTCCAGGACTGCCTCTGGCTCACCTGTGCCCCACCTTCCCTCGGAAAACCCTTGTGATTATTTTGAGCCTGCCTGGGTAATCTGGATAATACCGCCATCTCAAGATCCTTCATTTAATCCCATCTGTGAAGTAACACAGATGCTGAGGATTAGGGTGTGGACTTCTGTGGAGGCTAGTGTTCTGTCCACTCACACGTATCCCCGCATCCCTGCCTCGCCCCCTCTCTCCCTCCCTTCCCCAGCCTCCATCCCTCCATCCTTGCCTCCCTCCATCCCTACTCCCTCCCTCTCCCCAGAACCCCACCCCAAACCCCCAACACTTGAGGCCTGAAAACCACCCTGGGAGTCACAGCTGGGGGCTGCTTTGAAGGAACGTTTTCCTAGTGTACCTGGGTGAGCTTTGGAGACGGACTAGAACGTTCTGTCAGAGAATGGGCTGTCAGGTCACCTTTCCTCAGGCTCCCATGGAGCAGCGGCCCTGGGGGCCTGTGAGGAGGCAGCCCTGGAGGTGGCTCTGGAGACCACGGCCCCGGGGGACCCCCCCCCAGTAGCAGCGTGGCTTCCTGGTTAAGATGGCACCATGGGGAGTCTGGGGCCCCCGTGCCCCCACCCCCGGGGAACCCTGACAGGCCGTCTTGTGCTACTGAGGTGGGTCTGGGCCAGCGCCCTCTCGCTCCCGGGTGTAGAATGAAGCCCGTTCCCGCTCAGAGCTGCCTCAGCTTCCCCGCTCTCCCCTAGAGCAGGTGCACCCCAGCCGTACCTGGTCTTCCCGCAGCCTGGCAGGTGCACCTGCCTGAGAGAATGACTTGGCGGGAGTCCAGCCGCCTCTGGTGCCGGGCCAGTCCCCGCTCCAGAGTTCTAGAACAAGGTCGCAAAGCAGGGGCATTGGTGGCTTATCCTGTGGGCACAGCCAGCGGCTGTGGTCCAGAGTGAGCGAGCAAGACCAGGAGGGCCGCCCCTCCGCGCCCTCTGCAGAGCTGCCTGCCTGGGGACCCCTCGTGCACAGTCACTTTTGCGGCACGTGTGTCTCCGTCCCCGGCGGAGTCCGTGCCCTGCACTGTCAGGATGGCATTCGACCTTCGGACCAGCATGGCAGGGCCCCTTCTCCGAGGGTGCCCTCCTCTGTCCCCGCCCGGGGAGACAGCACGCCCTTGTTGTCCCTGGGCTCGGAGACCACTTGGGACGGACCCCAGGAACCTCTCTAGAAACAGCCTCGGGTTCTGAAAAACCACAGCTTGTTAAATGCAGCCTGAGCAAGCGCTCACAGGAGTCTGGGGGACAAGCTGCTGGTTGTTCTCTGCAGGTAGCCGGGATCGGGGCCCAGTGGGTCCCCGAGGGCGCAGACAGCAGGCCCGGATCTGCCAGCACTGCCGGCCACGTGCTGAAGCCCCTTGTCCCTGCGCAGCCGGCTTGAGGGGCGGGAGCTGCCGTCATGACAGGGAGCCTTAGGGACGTCCATCCGGGTCAGAGGACGCCCGTCTTCCCATGTGCGCCGAGGGGTCCTTCATACATGCAGGGCATGAGTCCTCCTGAAACAACAGAAGCCCCTCCCTCGCCCTGGCGGGCAGTTTTGTTTGTAACCCGAGGGTATTTACGAAATTAAGAAGATCTGGAAGGCTGAAGGAGGGTCTGACCCGCTCCAAGCACTTGGGTCACAGGCGGGGAGTTTTGGCCTCAGCTTCCGGAGCATCTCAGGCCTGCCAGCACCCAGGGGGCACCCTTGACCCCCAGCGATGGAGGGGATCCTGTCTCTCGGGGAGGAAAGGCCGGTCCTTTCTTCCCTTTCTCTGTGAAGTGCATCACACAGTAGTGGATGGAACGCCCATGCCTGTGGGTTGGGCTGCGCACTGAGTCAGTGGGAGTCGGGCCACAAGGGGGAGCGGGAGTGGTGGCCCAGATCCCGCAGCGGTCCTGCCGGGTCAGCGGAGCCTTTGGCCCCGACGGCAGGAGAGCAGTGGGGCCTGGGGCAGGGCAGCAGCCCTCTCTGAGCCCTTGCTTCTCAGCGGCAAAGTGTGGCAAGGAGCCTAGTCCCCAGCTTGCTGTGAGGCACAGTGGGGGAGACGTGAGGAAAGCTGGGGCCGTGCTCAGCCCGAGTGGGCACCCAGAGCTGGCACCTGCCCCAGGGCCGGGCTGCCCTCCATCCTGCCCCTGCAAGGGTACGTTTCTACAAAACGAGACATCTGTGCCCAACCCCCCCAACTGCCACTGTGTGTCCCCACATCCCTGTAGGTGTTGACGGACATGCTGCCACCGTTCGCCAACGCACGTCCTGGGGACAGAGTGGCACTAGCCTCCTGTGAGATGGAAAGACCCAGGGTCTGAGTGGAGCTCTTGTCCCTGTGATGGGGGGACCCGGGGCACTGTCCTCTCTGTCTCTGTCTCTGTCCCTCCGCTCCTCTGTTGTATGGGTTTCAGTCTGGCCTCTGGCCCAGCTGTTTTTGGGACAGGCTGCCCGCACGCTGCGGGGGGCCGAGGGGCATCCGGCGGCCCTGCCCCCCTGTGGTTTCCACGCCCATGGTCCCCGGAGACTCACTGCCGGGACCAGAGGCGGCGGAGCCGGCCTGCACGCCGACGAGTGTCCAGGGCACACGTAAGAGGCGGCTTCCCCGTCAGGCCAGGGACCGGGCTGGGCATTTCTGTAAGGGGTCAAGTGCAAGGCTCTGCAGCCAAGGACGAACTCCCTGCACAAATACAGAGTGTGCGCGTGGGACTCTCACAAACTCGGTTCTAATGGGCGCGCCCGGTCCCTCGGCCCCGCACTGGGAGCCCCACGTCCGAGTGTGGACTCAGACCCCTGCAGGTGCCGGCCGATTGGTGGTTTATTATTTCCACTGTCACTTTTACGAGTCTTCTATCCCAAATGTGTGTTTGTTTTCTGAAGAAAAACAGGCTTCTGATATTAAAGAAACACAGCCCTAAGCCAGGTCTGGTGCCTTCTCCGCCGCCGACCCCTCCAGGCCCCACACGGGGGACCCCCTTGGCCAGCCCGTCCCTCCTGAGGCATGAGTCATTGTCCTCACGAGCCGTGACCCCGGCCGGGGATCATGCAGCTGGCACGGGGTTTGTGGGCACATCCACACTCTCTGTCAGTGGCTCTAAAGGACAATGTGGCAGGCTGCACGCCTGTGGGCCCACCTGTCCCCTCGGAAGGGCCAGACAAGCCCACTGCTCCCACGCCCGCGGGGCACGTCCTGGCGTGCTGGCCACAGGCGTCACAGCCGGTGTGAGTTGTGCTATGGTGTCTAGTGTGCACCCCAACACCAAGGGGCAGCCCCCAGGTGATGTCAGAGGGGCCTCTCGGAGCCCCGGGCACAAGACTGCCCCACGGCTGCACTTGGCCTCCTCATGGCCGGGCGGCCATCTCAGTGACGCACCTGCATCCTCAGGCGGTGACTGGTTCACAGAAAGACAGACTCCAGGGAGGGTTTGCTCGGGAGTAACCCCGACCCCGACTGAACCGCCGCCGGCAGGCCGGGAAGGCGCAGACGCCTGCCTGGGATTGGTGCTCGCTCAGTGATGTCATGCGGGTCCCTGAGGAGGCCCTCAGCTCCAGGAGCCTGACCTTGCAGAGGAGAAGCCGGGCCGTTTGCCGCGTGTCCCTCCACCGCAGGGTCTCAGCCCCTGCCCGGCGCCGGTCTCCCTCCGATCCTTCCGTTAAGTCCCCCACACCGAGGGCAGGCATGGGAGCTCCTCCCCCAGATTTGCTCTGTGTCCCTCTGCCCCCCCACCCCTGGCACCCATCTCCCCAGGCGGCTGCCGCGCCCGGTAATGAGGCAGATCGCGGGGCCACAAGCTTCCTGCTTCTCTCTGCCTGATTAAACATGTCCTCGGGGACCCCTGTCCAAATCGAGGTGGCACATGGTGACAGGTGCGGCGTTGAGGTGCCCCATCTGTGAGAGACAACTAGACAGCTGGGGAAGGCCCCCCTGTAGGTTTGGGGGTGCAGGGAGCGCACGACTGGGGAGGAAGTCTGAAGCGAGGGGCCCCTCGAGGGGCTCCCTAGCCCCTGTCAGTGCGGGGCGTGGCTGCGGTCCTGGGACGGGCCCTTCTGAGCACATTCCTCAGAACCGAGGAAATAGGTCTGGATGAGGAGTCTCCGCCCGGGAGGTCAGCCTCTGTTTCACTGTTTGTCGCACGTTGAAGAGTCTACTCAGAGGCAGACGGACGCGCTCTCTGTGACATGCGGTTCTTTCCCTTTTACGAGACTCTCGGATGGAGACTTGGCAGAAACTCCAAAGCAGTTTGATGTGGCTGCAAAATGATAAACTCTTAATTATTAATTAATTAACACTATTTTAATTATTTAATTAGAAAGCGACGGTTTATGAACAAACCTGGCATGAATAATTCATGTGTATATAAATTATAAATAAATGTGAAATAATGACCGCTTCATTAATGAAGGCACTAGCTCACCATCACGGGGACAGAGGCGGCGTGGCCGGTGGTGTGGCCCGGGTTAAGATCTGCTCACACAGGCTGTGGGGGTCCTGAAGGAGGCCCCAGACCCCCTGACACCTGCTTAGCCCAAAACGAGGTGGCGGAGTCCCCGTAGGGCCAGACGAGGCACGTGCCAGTGCTTTACAGACATTACAGCGGCGCACGCGTGTGGGTCGCTGCTAACACAACGCGGGGACGTGCACCTGAGGAAGACAGAGGCACGCGAGGGGCTGGTTTTCGCCCCCGAGCTCAGCATTTCATGCCCTGCATGTAAAATCTCACGTTATGGCCGCGGTTACGTCAAGGGTCCTGTGGGCTTGCCCGTCCTGCCTGCGGTAAAGCCCAGGACCCCCGCGATCGGCCGTGGGAGACGGACGTGAGGTACTTTCTTGCAGGTTACAAGACCCTTCTGAAAGGGATCTCCGGGAAGTTCAACAGCGGGGAGCTGGTGGCCATCATGGGTCCCTCCGGGGCCGGCAAGTCCACGCTCATGAACATTCTGGCAGGATACAGGTGAGCTCGCCCGCTGTGGAGAGACAGGGTCCCGCCCCGTCCTTGGCCGGGGGTGGCAGTCGGGAGAGTGAGGCCCCTTCTGTCCGTCCGTCACTTGTTAAGGTTCCGTACGGGCTCTGATCTGAGGGGTTCAGCAGTGAGAGGCCTTGGGGTCTGGGGAGGAAGCCCTGCAGGGAAGGCCGTGACTTTGGAAGCGCCAAAGGGCAGCGCCTGATCGGTGTCCTGTGACGGTGGAGAGTGGGCGGCCGGCATGCAGGGCAAGGAGGCCCGGGGCTGGGGTAGCCGGTGGGCTCCTTCGTGGGCTCAGTCGCGGCCCCGGGGATGCTGGGGAGGGGATGGCAGGAGAACTCTTGAGACCAGTGTGAATCGAGGTCTAAAGTGAGATGAGCAGGAGGCCCACCAGGCTGGTCCCGGAGCTCACACGCTCCTGCTGGTGCCTGCGTCAGCCCCGGGCCGTCCTGCCCCGGGTCACTCCTGGGGGCATCGCCAGAAAACTCGGTCCTTACAAATGTTAAAGCTGCCCTCCTCTCAGGCTTGCATTTGCTCACGTTAGCAAATGCTGCTAATACTCAGGAGAATTTCATCTCCTGGGGGAAAAAAAGACAACGATCACCCCTATCCTCAGGAACTCTGCATTGCTCCCTAACGCCCAGAATTGGGATTATTTAAAACCTCACATAGGACAAATTCCTGCCCGTTGCATTCATGTCTAAAGGTTGACGTCAACACCCAGCATCAGGGGGGAGGAGCGTGGGAGCAGCCACTGTCGGCACCCCCGCCCCCACAGCTGCTGCCTGGCCTGGGGGTGCTCAGGCGGCCTGCCTGGAGGTGGCCGCTCCCAGGGGGTGGGGATCCCAGCCCACTGCCTGGAGGAAAGAGCACAAGGACACAGTCACGGCAGGGATGGGGCTGGAAACCAGGCGTAATTTCACTGGTCTCCACAGCCCCTCAGTGTCTCTGCGCTCAGAGACATCCAGGAGGTGGGTCTTTAGAGGGATGCCCAGGGCTCCCCCGCCTCCCTGGGTCAGTGCAGATGGGGGGGCTTGCCCCTCAGGTCTCCGGGGTACACATGCCTTGCCCCGACCTGTCGCTGGGTCAGGGGACAACTTCCCCAGTGGAGACAGAACATCCGCTTGGTGAATGGATGCAGGGCCTGGACCCCGTCCTCTGAGCCCCCTGTGCGCAAGGAGCCGACTCGATCTCGCGCCCTCAGGAACTGGTTCCCACCTATCAGCCGCACCCCCAGCAGCAGAGCCTTGACCGCTCCCGAGATCACCAATCCCTCCCCCTGGTGGCCGCCTGTGGGAGCACCCACGCGCATCTTTGTTCATAAGCACCGGTCCCTTACGGATTCGGTACCTTCCCATCCATCCTGAGCACCGTCTCCATGCAGCTCCTTCCTGCGTGTCCTGGTGCTGCTCCGAGTCCCCATCCCCTCCTGCCCCTTGGTGTCCATGTGGTAAACGGTCTGGCAGGAAGATGCTGGGAGCGGCCTCCTCCCTCCCTAGGGCCCTGGAGGGGGCGCTGACGGTGTCCGCTCTTGGATCTGCAGGGAGACTGGCATGAAGGGGGCCATCCTCATCAATGGCCTGCCGCGGGACCTGCGCTGCTTCCGGAAGGTGTCCTGTTACATCATGCAGGACGACATGCTGCTGCCACACCTCACCGTGCAGGAAGCCATGATGGTGAGCCACCCCCCACCCCATCAGAGCAGTGCCCGGAGTGGGGCCGGGGGCTCTGCGGGCCGCCTCCATCCAGCGCGGCTCTCACACCAGACATGCTGTTTGGACAGCTTCATTGAAAACAAATTCCCAAAACCCTGGCTTCTCATAGACTCTGGGGGGCAAAATCATGGTCAAGTTTGTGAGGTTATTGACCTGCCTGCTGTGGGAGACCACTGAGAGGTGGCCACGATCCTCTTGCCCGTAGTAGTTTGTGGCTTTGAGCTCACCTTTCTCGATCTGGTGCCTGGGTTAGGGCCCTGAGGGTCTCATCCTTGGCCCCCCTGCTGGCCAGAAAGGTGGGGGGGGAGTGAACCCAGAAATTGCTGCATGCCCACTGCGTGCCAGACTCTGCACAGTCACCAATTATAAGGGGCACCTCCCAGAGTCAGGCAGTGAGCCCACGGCGCCCAGACAATGGGGTCCAGAGAGGCCTGGATGTTTCGTGCACGGGGCTGCTAGCCTTTCTGCCTTGGCCTCACCCGCTGCGAAAGACAGTGGGCGGCCTCCTGGCCCCTCCTGGCGTAGCAGAGAACGTTCTCGGGTGCTCTGCCTGGGGACCCTGGTCAATAAGTGGGTGTTTACCTTCACTTTCCTGCCCCAAGAGGTCTTGCCCCGGGCTCCCGGCTTGGGCCGGGCAAAACTTCCTCTCCGCGGGGTTGGAGATCGGCCGCCTGGCATTTTATCTGAAGGACCACTCCAAAGCCTTCTTAGGTCAGCAAAGGGAAGCAGGGTAAGAGGTCAGATATGTGACCTGCCCCGTGACCTGCTCTGTGGGGCCTCTTCGTTCATGTCCCTGGTGCTGAATGTTCTAGAAGGGTGACCTCTCCACCAGGCTGGGCCTCGCCGGCAGGCACACATACTCTATGCCACTAATAGCTTCTTCCGCCTCCAAACGTCCATTCTGACGGGCACAGGGAGCTCAGGAGGGTTACAAATAGAACAGTCGATTTAGAAAATTCACACCTAGTTGATTTCTGAATTGTTATTTCGCCTTTCTCCTGGGAGACCAGAGTTCAGCTTCTTGGCAAGTTACTGAGCTAAACATTTGGTTACTTGACTGGGAAACTTTACTTTGGTTTCCTGCTCGATCATGGCTTTCTTTTGCAGACAAGATTGATGACTGTCACCAACCTGTCACCAGGCTGTGCTGTGAAATCCATTTGCAGAATGAAATTAAATTAGATTTTGATCTTGAGAATGTTACGATACCTTGAAAATCACCTCTCTCTTGCGGAAATCATGCCTTTTACTTCAGAAGGTCCTGCCACGGGGGTGGGATTGACGCCAGCCTCCCACATCCAGCCCCAGGCACGTGTCACAACGGCTGTGCCTGTCCACGTACTGCTTCTGAGCCTCCCCACCGCCAGGCAGACCTCCAGGTGACCCTCGGTGTCACCCGGCAGGTGGCCGGCTCCGCAAGCTGCCCAGGCCTGGCCTCTTCCCTGCTCCCCAGGTGGGAGGTGCTCCCAGGGACACAAGGCTCCTCATCGCCCAGGGCAGCCCAGGAACCTGGCGGGGCCGACACTGGGTGCCGATTGCTACTCAGTCGTAGCCAGCAGTGATGTGCGTGGCAAACCGATCTCAGACAAAACAGAATAGTGACTCGGGAGTCCTTATGTTTAGCCCCCAGCAATTTCTGTGGTGTAAACACTCCCACTGTGGATGACATTAAGCTGTCCAGTGGTTCAACAGGTGGTCTTCAAGCCCCTAATGCCTAGGGTTTCCTTATCTATTAGCTGTCTACACCCACCTTCTCTTGTGGGTGGGGCAGAGAAGCCCTCTGAGAGGACAGCAAGCATCCCAGACGTTTGCTGCTCTCTGGGACCCTGGCTTTGTTAAGCCTAGTTGGGGAGGAAGCCCAGAGCTACGGGGCCTCCCTCCATCACCTGGCAGCACGGCGGGTCAGGCTCAGCCCACAGTGGATGCGGCCAGTGAGTGCACCCTGCTGACTGCCGTCTGTTCTGACTCTCCCCTGCAGGTGTCCGCACATCTGAAGCTGCAGGAGAAGGATGAAGGCAGGAGGGAGATGGTGAGTGTGGGCTCGGGCCATAGGCAGTCCAGAAAGTTCTCGAAGTCCTCTTGGCAGAGGTGTGGGGAGGGACTCTGTGGCCCTGGTGTGGGGGACAGTGACGTCTCAGTGTGTGTCCTGGGCTGGTGGCCCAGACCCAGGAGAGGCCACCTTGCCAAAAGACCTAACTAAGCCCTCGGCATGGCCACCAAACATCAAGGACAGGAAGGCTTAGGTGGCCAGAGGTCACCGGCCTCAACACTAGACCAAGCACTCTGCCCCTTTTTAGTGTTTAATGTGCTTTATACTCCACTGTTTTTTTAAATAAAACACTAACAATGAAGATGGTTAGTCATTCTCTTAAAAATAACCAGCCTCTACCCACACACGCTCATAAGAAGAAATTTGGTTCTTACATGTCATTAAGCAGCCTTAAAAAAAATCAAATAAATAAGTTTCCAGGATGCTGGAGACCTTCAAATCCTTTTCATCCCTTCTGCCGCCTGCTTCCCTAAAGCCCAGAGCACAGGGAGGGTGCTGGGTCAGCACCCCGTGGGGAGCGGGCAAGCCCCACTCGGTGGAGGGTGTGACCGGTTTATGTTTACACATTGTCTCGGGAGGCTCAGCTTCCTTCCTCCGCTCCACGGCCAGCCTGGTGCTGGTGGGATTTCAATGGAAGAGCGAAACTGGGCAAGATCCCACTCTCAGTACTGTCTTGTCTTCTAACACCCTCGGAAGTCCGGCAGCGGAAAGAGCAGGATCTACAGGTTCAGCACCAGCGGTGCCGGCCAGCGCCTTATGTTTGCCATAATCTGATGTGATGAGCAGAGAAACATTAACAGCAATTCTATTTCCTATGTCTGTTCCGTCTCCGTGGTACATACTAGTCAATGTTCCCTAAGTGTGCCATGAAAACAATGCTGGGCATCGTTGGGGCTCCTCCCCCCCCCATTCCCTTCTTCAGATCTCCCAGGGTCAGTCCCCGGAGCCTGAGGCCAGCCACCCGGAGCAAGTGAGCACAAAGCAAAGGTCTCCTGCTGCTGTCAGGATGCTCCTCAGGGAGTCCTATTCTGAGGGCCAGAGGAAGGAAATGGATTACTGGAACCCAGGACAGACTTGGCAAATGTGGGGCCGCCCCTTCGGAGGGTGGGAGAGGTGGAGATGGGTCGTTGGGGCTGACCGTGGAAGGCCCCCAGGGATGAGCAGCCACCTCGGACCCGCCGGGGAAAGCCGTGGAGGGAAGGCCCCTCAGAGCAAGTGGGGGTCCAGCTGACAGCTCAAGTCAGGACGATACAATACGGTGGAGAGCAGGCAAGGGAGGTTGAGTCTTGCTAACACAGAAAGGGCCCTGCCGTGAGCCGGAGCTAGGCCCACAGGGGGGCCCCCTCAGCTCTGGCCTCCTCAGACTCGCCAGATAACCTTGGGTCACTGCCCCCAGCACTCTGGATCTTTGTCTGTAATGAGGGCTGGAGGCCATGGCCGTACCTGCCTTCCGGGGCAGCGTGAAGCTGACTGAGCTCGTTGCTCCACGGAGCAGACATGGCGTGAGTTTTCAGGAGCGTGACCTGCCTGGACCGACCTCTCTGGGGGGGGAGGGGACAGGGACACAGCTTTTGCTGGAGGACCGGGGGGTGGTGGGGGCAGTGCATGCTTCTCAGCTGACCTTCCGTACCGACACACACAGGCCCTTTTGCCTCCCGAGCCAGCTCTGTGTGTTGAGTCATGGCCTTCAGAGGCCAGTGTCCAGCCCCCTCAGGGAGCTGGTTAGAGTCCTCGGGAGCCCCCTCTTCTGCTCTAGCAGACAAGAAGGGGCAGGAAGGCCTTCCTGGTGGGTAGGTGCCTCCCGGGTGGGCCACGCCCATGCACTTGCCCTCCACACGCCTGACCTGAGAGGCGGACCAGACCAGAGCCTCATGCTGCTCTCAGCTGGGTTATAAGGGCAAAGAGAGCACGTCAGCAAGGTCTCCACTGCCAGCTGTGTGGCTCAATCATCCCGAGGGAGCAAGAGTCTCGCCCCATCTTCAGATTCATCTGCTGATGACTGAGCAAGGCCTCGAGCCATCCCCGGGGGGCCTAGAGGTGGTCTTGGGTCCTGCACACGTTTCTCCCCAGAAGCCCCCATTCTGATCTTCAGCCCAGTGTAGGTCCCACCTCCCCCAAGAATGTATCTGCCGGCCGGGTGGTTATCTCCAGGGTGAGCAGCAGGGAGCGCCCGCCGTGACTCATTTCCCCCCAGCTTGCATTACCCTTGTTTGCGTCGTGTGGGAACACCATAGAATGGAATGTTCTGTGTTGTAAAATTTTCTTAGTGTTTGTTTATTTTTTGAGACACAGACAGAGCATGAATGGGGGAGGGGCAGAGAGAGAGAGGGAGGCACAAAATCTGAGGACAGGCTCCAGGCTCTGAGCTGTCAGCACAGAGCCCAACACGGGGCTCAAACTCACAAACTGTGAGATCATGACCTGAGCCGAAGTCGGACGCTTAACCACTGAGCCCCCCGGGTGCCCCTAGAATGGAAGGTACTAGTAGGTAATCGAATGTGTTGTCCGCAGCCTTCCTTGGTTCCCAGAAAAGCAGCCTCAGCCATAGAGGGTCCTCAGCAAGGGGCTCCCTCAGGCACAACGCCTCCCAGGGCTGGGACACTGCTCTTCCTGACAAGTTTTAGAACAAAACCACCCGGCCAAGCGTCAGTCTTGAGAGAACGCCGGAGAAACGGGCTGGACAGCAGGAGAAGGGCAGGCACTGACGTTTGCCTCCCCTTCCTGCATCCTGTCTGTGGGGGCCGGGGTGCGTACAGCGGGGCCACACCCGACCCCGAGGAGGGGGCCGAGAGGGCAGGTCGGGGACAGCAGGGGGCATGCTCTGAGCTGGGGGCCCCAAAGGCGAGCCTGGAACCACCAGAATGACTCTTCCTTCTGTGGTTCCCCAAGACAGCACGAGCTTGGTGGCTTCTGGAAAGCCAACAAATGCTGTCTGTAGGGGAGGGACCTCAGGCCAGGGTGCACCCCCCGCAACAACGCCCCTTTGATGGCCCTTCCCGGACAACCTCACTGACCTTCCTTCCAGGCTGTGACTCCTCAAATGCCGTGCGTTCTAGAAGGGCCGTGGGTTGGGTGTTACGGATCAGGGGGGGAAGAGGCTGGTGGGACCCAGACCCAGGTCCATCTGCGCCACAGCCTCCTGGGATGTGCAGCGGTGCTGCCTAGCGCTTTCCCCCTCAGCCGTGCGTTCTGCACTGACTGTGTGTGGGGGATTCAAGAGTCCGGGAGAAAATTTTCTTCCCGGGGAGCTCCTTCTCCTTTGGGATGACCTCATCTCCCCAGAGAAGGCACTGGACTGGGGGCCACCCTCTTCTGCCACCAGGGGCCAGGATGGTGGCCGGGAGGGCTGGCCCTGGGCAGCGAGCCTGGTGTGGACACAGGGCATCGGCAGCAGACCCCCGCCCACCTGGGGGCTTCCTCCAGGAAGCCACGGCACTCAAGCCTGCTGGCTCTGTTCCCTGAGCCGATACTGGGTTGATCATCCCAGGGACCGGCATCGGCCGGGCCACCATGGAAGGTGGTGACAGCTTTAAGCGGTTTCTTGGTTTTGCTGGCACATCAGAGACCTGATTCTTCTATTGACAAGAGGCCAAGGGGCAGCTTTCCTTCTTCCCAAGAGACCTGGCCTGCGTGGGGCACACCTACAGGAGCCGCGGGCTCTGGGACTGGTGTCACTGCAGCTGCTGCGGATTAAATGCTCCCTGTGTGTCAGGCTCTGCGCCGGCTATTTTCATTCCTTGTCCCATTTAACCACCACAACGACCCTCCCCTCTTTGTGCTGGTCCGAAACCCCAGCATCCTCTGTCTATGCGTCTGCCAATCCACCCGTTCTGCAAACCGTGATTGAGCACCTTCCCTGGCTGGGGCCCGCAGGGTCATCTCTGCAGGAGGCAGATCCGGGACTCTGCCCCGGGCGGCCCAGGCTCCAGCACTGCCCCCAGCCTCCCGGCCCCACATCAGGACCTTGGACGTGGAAACACACCTGTCCACTGGGCGCTGGGCCCTGCTAAGCCCCCCGTCTGTGTGCGTCCATGAGTGGGAGGTGGGAGGCGGCAGGTGTTTCCCCATGGGCCCTGCAGTGGTGAGGTGTGGCGGGTGGTCCGTGACGGACACGCTGGCCCTTTTGCTCACCAGGTCAAGGAGATCCTGACGGCTCTGGGCTTGCTCTCCTGTGCCAACACGAGGACCGGAAGCCTCTCCGGCGGCCAGCGGAAGCGCCTGGCCATCGCGCTGGAGCTGGTGAACAACCCTCCCGTCATGTTCTTCGATGAGCCCACCAGGTAATCAGGAGCAGTGGGGGGAAGAGCCCCACCCTCCCCATCAGCAGTGTTTCCAGGGGCCCCTGAGTAGCGTCAGAAGGGGGGAAGCTTGTGCTCTGCCTGCCCTTCTTTTTCTCCTCTCCCCGGGGTCCCCAAAGGGCGGCCTGACTTCCCCCGTCTCCCCAGCTGCCTCTAGAAGACATGATGGCTCAGGCTTGCAGCACAGGCCTCCCCAGGGTGCGCTGAATATGGGGAACGGTTGGGGGTCCCGCAGGCCTCTCACGGTGCCCCTTGCCTTGCAGCGGCCTGGACAGCGCCTCTTGCTTCCAGGTGGTCTCCCTCATGAAAGGCCTGGCCCAGGGCGGGAGGTCCGTCATCTGCACCGTCCATCAGCCCAGCGCCAAGCTCTTCGAGCTCTTTGACCAGGTGCGCAGACCACTTGGTGACAGCCCCGGTGAAGCCCAATCCTGGGGACCCCGCCCCTGTCAGTTCCCGGAGTGTCTTCAGTTCCGAGTGGCCTTACGTCATGTTTTTCCTAAGACTTTCGAGTCGTCGGCAGCTCAGGTGGCAGAGCAGGAGGGGGTCGAAAGAACTGGCCAGTGTTCTCGCTCTGGGGCTGGTATCCGGCAAGGGGTCTCGGGCAAGCCGCTGACATTACTGAGGCTTCGTTCTCCACCCCGGCCCCGTAATGATGGGCACACCTGCTTTACGGAATGAAATGGCAGGTTATTGTACGTGCACAGCTTCGTCTCTTTTGTAAATCTTAGGCTTTGGTATTATGATGAGGGGGAGAAAGGCCCAGCGATGAATGTGTGTAGCTTCAAAATCCTCCCTAGCAGGCAGTTAGTGTGAGCGGGCAGGAAGCAATAGAGCAAAGTAGTGCCTGTCCACAGGATGCCTTTCCTGACCTAAAGTTCCCTTTGAACTTCAGCAGTTTGGGGGAGATAATGTCTTGCTCTCCTGAATGCAAGAGAAATGGATGGATAGATGGATGGGTGGATGGGTGGTGGATGGATGGGTAGATCAGTGATTGGATGGATGTTGGATGGATAAGTGGACAGAATGATAGAAGGATAGATTGATGAAAGGTTGAATGGGTGTTGGATAGATAGGTGGGTAGGTGGGTGAAAGGACGGATGGATGGATGGGTGGACGTAGGATAGGTGGGTGGAGGGAAGGGTGGATGGAAAGATGGATGGATGGAAGGTTGAATGGGTAGTGGATGGGTGGGTAGATCAGTGGATTGATGGATGGTGGAGGGATGAGTAGGAGGATGGAT
>PJEM01013825.1:27774-38695 GCA_004023845.1 Helogale parvula
GAGGGGTGGGGGTGGGTAGATGGAGGGTGGAGGGGTGGTGGCTGAGGGTGGAGGGGTGGGTGAGTGGATGGAGGGCTGGGTGGATTGACAGCTCCTGTTGCTCTACGGAGGAAGACAAGGTTGGCGTTCTCCTTCTCCTTACTGTTTTCCAGCTCTATGTCCTCAGTCAAGGACAATGTGTGTACCGGGGAAAAGTCTCGAATCTTGTACCGTACTTGAGAGAGTTGGGTCTGAATTGCCCGACCTATCACAACCCCGCTGATTTCAGTAAGTAGAACCTTGACCATCTGGAAGGGAAGGAAAAGGGCCCTTCTCCGCTCTCAGCGGGTTTCTACTTTTATCCGAAGCCCCCATGTCTGGAGTGCGTTGGCATGGCTCAAGGGCCATCCTGTGGTGCAGCTTTTAAGGATAAACAAGAGGTTTTCTTTCCTCCAGATAAGATACCTGGGACCTGGAGCAACGGAGCTGTTGGGAGCAGAACGTCCTAATGCTGGGCTGTGTTAGGCTTCTGATTTAAAGAAAGTTGTTTCTGAAAAGAAATAACCTTTAAAAATAAAAAGTGACCCTTTAGCATTCATTAACCGAATTGTTACAATGCTGATTTAAATTTTGACCAAATGTCACAAAAGAGGCAATGCTCAGAGACCAAGTTGATGGTCCACGCTTCTTCTTCTGAGTATGCGGTCCTAGGGTTGGTGGCCTGGGCACTGTGCAGGCCTTGAGATGCGGGGACCTGCCCCTCCATGCTGGCGGTGCTCCGCGGTGCCTCCCCTGGCTTCTCCTCTCGGCCCACGCCCTCCAGGGCACCGACCACTGCCAGCTGTCACTCTCCTTCCTCTGGCTCTCCATGCCCAGCACCCTCCACACTGTGTCTCCCTGCGCGGCTGTCAGCACACCCAACAGCCTCTCCAAGCTGTGTCTCCAAAACCAAGTCTCTTCCTCCACCTCCAGTCCCTGGCACCCCTCTTGCCTTGTCTTTCTCTCCAGTTTCACGTTTACTAGCCCCCCAAGTGCTGGAGACCCCCACTCAGTCCTGGTACTGGCGTCTGATCCTTGCCGCCAACTCCTGCCTTCCCGTGGCAGCCGAGCCGCACGCCGAGTGCCTGAAAACAGCAGAAATCCTTCCTCTCGTGGTCCTGGGGCTGGAGGTCAAGGCGTGGGCAGGGCCATGCTGCCGCTGAAAGTTCTAGGGGGAGGCTCCTTCCTGCTCTCTCCAGCTCTTGGTGGCTCCCGCCTTCCTGGGCTTATGGCTGGGTCCCTCCAGTCTCCAGGCAAATGTGCCAGTTTATGACAGGATCTAGGAGGGCTCGGCTGCCCCGGTTCAGGAGTTCAGGCTCGGGGAAAGCAGACAGCTGGTTTTGCCAGAGGACAGGGCCAGAAAATCAAGGCCGGGGACTTCGGGCCTCAGCAAGGATGTTAGGAGAGGTGGGGCCGTGAGAAGGAGGCACGGAGACCTCAGGTCGGGGGCAGGAAGGAGCAGCCGTAGTGCGGGGTGTGGAACCAGGGGCCGAGGAGAGGCCAGTGGGCGCCAGACACAGGGTCTGACACTCTCCCTGGGGATTGGGGCGTGAGGTTGAGGGTCCCACGCAGCCTGGTGGCTCCGGGCCCTTCTCCGTGGTCCTGAAGAATCACTCATGTCTGAGCCCCTAGGGACAGGCAGGCCCCCTCTGCTCCTCTCCTGGCCCCGCCCTACGGCTCGAATGCCCGAAGCAGGCATTCAATGAGCAGGTGGACAAGTTAGATGCCTGAGCTAGTGACCTCTCAGGCTCCCCGGCATCACCTCTTGAACTTGCATTTCTAGAACCTGGACGTGATAAATGGCCTTGCTGGGTAGGGGGTGGGGGGTTAGGGCTGATTTCATCATGTCACGTAGCGTCCGTATAATGAGTTAAGTGTCCCTGAGACATGGATGAAGGGCTGTGTTGTCGCAAAACGGGCACGGCCTAGGTTCAGGGGCGCGACCCGGGGCGCCTCTCTGGGGCCCGGGGCCGACCCGCTGTGTCTCCCACAGTCATGGAGGTGGCGTCCGGTGAATACGGTGACCAGAACGGCCGCCTGGTGAGAGCTGTCCGGGAGGGCATGTGTGACTGCGACAGCAGGAGAGAGCCCGGGGGGGATGCCGAGGTGAACCCTTTTCTTTGGCACCGGCCCTCTGAAGAGGTAAAGCAGGCAAAACGATTAAAGGGGTTGAGAAAGGTAATGCAAACCCCCGGCCCCCAGGACGGCTGCACGCCGCTGCATGGGGGCTCCGAGCTGGGGGGAGGTGCGCCCCGGCTGGCGGCTCACCCCTGCCCTTCCTGCGCGTGTCCCCAGGACTCCACCTCCATGGAAGGCTGTCACAGCTTCTCGGCCAGCTGCCTCACCCAGTTCTGCATCCTCTTCAAAAGGACCTTTCTCAGCATCATGAGGGACTCGGTAAGGCTGCCTCGTGGCACAGGAGGCTGGCTGTCCGGCCGTTTCCCGCTTTATCTATCCTGATGGGGCTTTCAGACTGCTTTCCCTGCATCTGTACCGATCAGCTTCCCCTCCGCGAGGCTGCCGTGACAAACAGCCCCCAATGCCAGCGGCTACAACAGGAAACGTGTGTGTCTCCTGGTGTCGTGTGTTGGTGGCTGTGGCTTGTGGCCCTGCCCCACGTGTCTCATCCTGGGACCCAGAGTGGACAGACGGCTCCATTTCTGGGACACGGGAAAGGGCAGAAATACAGGCGGCCCGTTGAGCCTCCTGCAGGGGCGGCAGACCCTCTCCGTGGGCACATCCCCCTGGCTCTCCACTCAAGGAGTCCCTGGGGACACAGGTGCCCGCGGGTGCACAGGGCTCGTCAGGCGGGTGGTGGTGAGTGGCCGGGAGGTGTGATCACGTCCGTCCACCCCCGTGGACCAGGACAGCTAAGTGCCTGGTGGGGCCTCCGGAACCTACTTTGAAAGTTGGAGGGCTGGTGGCCGCCCAGCCGGTGTGCTCCGCGGAGGGGTCTCAGATGTACCCATTCTTTGTCCCCACCCCCCAGCACTGCTGACTTGTCCTCCCTGACCTTCGTGCCATTTGTGAAGGGAATTCAGACAGGACAGCGATTGCTTCTGTTTTCATAGCAGTAAAATGCTGTGTGTGTGAGCATGTGTGTGTGAGTGTGAGCATGTGAGTGTGTGTGTGAGCGAGTGTGAGCTGAGTTAGGGTTCGGGCTTGTCTTTCTGGGCGAGAAAGGGGGCCGACGCCCATGCACGCCAGTGAGCGCCGGTCTGCCCCCAGGTCCTGACGCACCTGCGGATCACGTCTCACATCGGGATCGGCCTCCTCATCGGCCTGCTGTACCTGGGCATCGGGAACGAAGCCAAGAAGGTCCTGAGCAACTCCGGCTTCCTCTTCTTCTCCATGCTGTTCCTCATGTTCGCGGCCCTCATGCCCACCGTCCTCACGTGTGAGTGCCTGACCCTTGACCCACCCACCCGTGGGGCCCTGAGATCAGAGTTTGGCCCACAGCTGACTTTTCTGACCTATAACATCTTGGTTTTTCAAAGTACCATTTTCTTGGTTGACAGGTACCATCCTGTTTTCTCTTAGACCAGAAAATACATACCGTGTTTACGCCAAAGGAATTAATCACTAATGACAAATCAGTTAGCATGGTGGAAGGCTGATGGGGATTTCTGAAAAGTGTTCTAATCAGGAATTCCTCACATTTTACTGCTTTAGATGACCTCATTCACTTATTATTTTTTAAATTTTTAAATGTTCTTTATTTTTGAGAGAGAGACAGAGTGTGAGTGTGTGAGAGGCGGGGGGCGGGAGGGGGGCGGAGACACAGTCTGAAGCAGGCTCCAGGCTCAGCTGTGAGCACAGAGCCCGAGGCAGGGCTCGAACTCACGAACCATGAGATCATGACCTGAGCCCAAGTTGGACACTTAACCGACTGAGCCACCCAGGCCCCCCCCCTCAATTACCTATTAAGAGAGCCTGCTGTGGCCAAGTTTCTGAGTGGATAAAGCTATTCTGGAAGGGTCTCTGTGTAGTTCCAGGCTGTTTTCAGAGCACACTGCCCTTGCTCACTTCGGGCTGACAGTGAACCCCCCCCTGCACCCCCCTGCCAAGTGCTGCCTCCCTAAATGGCCCTGAGTCCCCAGGACCAGCTTGGGGCTCTTACCCACAGAAGGAATCACGTTGGTTAGCAGTGAGGCTGGCAGTAAATACTGGAGCAACCGCTATGGTGATGCTCCACATCCAAGGAGATGTCCTCGCTCTTTGGTTTTCCGCTCGGTGACCCCTCGGGTCATACGAACATTTGGCAGTTTTCCAGGCTGGTCCATCTTTTCATGTGTGTTCACTCAGCTTCCGAGCACTGCACGTGCCCGGGCCCACGGCGCGGCCTCCAGCTCGGGATGAGGTCGCCCGGGCAAATCTCCGGCTCGCTTGGTGTGTCTGTCTGACCGTCTTCCGTCCTTCTGTCTCCTAGTCCCCCTGGAGATGGGGGTGTTTCTTCGCGAGCACCTGAACTACTGGTACAGCCTGAAAGCCTACTACCTAGCCAAGACCATGGCCGACGTCCCCTTCCAGGTGGGTTGGCGCAGAGGCGCGACGGGAAGAGGGGCGGGGGCTCTCCGTCGCTGCCCGTAGGAGGGGCGGGGGAGGGCGCGTGGCAGGAGCCTGACGGACCCTGTGCTTCCAGATCATGTTCCCCGTGGCCTACTGCAGCATCGTGTACTGGATGACGTCACAGCCGTCCGACGCCGTGCGGTTCGTCCTGTTCGCGGCGCTGGGCACCATGACCTCGCTGGTGGCCCAATCCTTGGGTCTGCTGATTGGAGCGGCGTCCACGTCCCTGCAGGTGAGCACCACAGAGGGGACACCGCATGGGGGCCTCCCTTCACCACCCGGGGCCAGTGCACCTGGGGCGCTGCCCTCCCCCAGCCCCGTCCTCCTGACTCCGCCCTGGCTGCCTCGACGGCTTCACGAGGGGCGGAGTCACACTGTGGTGGCCGCTCAGGGACTGGGTGCGCGCCAGGTGCTATTTCCAGTGCCTTCCACATAATGGCTCATGGAGCCCCATGCACTCCCGCACACAGGTTGTGACTCCGTCCCCATTTCACGGATGTGGAGACTGAGGCCCAGAGAGGCAGCGTGTGTGGTCAGGGTCATGCCGCTGGCTCAGGTCCTGTGGTTTGCAGCCTCTGGGGGGTCCACTCCAGCTGCAGCCTGTGCCCCCGCCCTGCTTCGAGCCCCCGTGTGCTCTCTGGGGCTTCACGTGCCCTTCACACGCCTGGCGCCGCCCTGCCCCCCAGCCACTAGCCCCACCTGCTGTGCACTCGCTGCACCTCGGTGGCTTCAGGCTGCCCAGACTAGTTCTGTCGCCCAAAACAAAGCCACAACACTGGTGACTCGTGGACACCCCCCCCCCACCGCCACTGGGTGGGAAGATCCCCAGTTTCCATCCTCGGACCCCCCTGCCAGGGACCGCTTATCCTCCAGGAGGCCCCGCCTCCACGGACAGGAATATCGGTGGTATCCACGGGCTGGGGCCGTGGAAAGTGCTCGTCCCCACCGGCCACGTGAGTGCCCAGGGGACCGTGCTCACAGCCCTTCATCCCTCAGACCTAGCGGCAGCACCTGGCTGTCCAGTTCTCCAGATGCGGTGCCTGCTGCGTCTCCGCCGTTCACGGCGGCCCTGCGACCGCCCCGCGGCAGGTGCTCTCTCGGCTCCGGTCCCCTGTGGGGCCCGCTGGTCGCCGAGCACGGCCTCCCAGCCCCTCCCTGCGTGGACACAGGGGGCTTCTCAGTGCCCTCGTGGGCCCAGCCTGACACTCTGGCCCCTCTCCCGCTGCTGCTGACCCTCCGGACACGTGGCATAGGGCCTCCCGGGGACACTTGAGGAAATCGGGTGGGACCTCCCCGCTGCCGCTGCTGAGCCGTGCTCTCTGTGTCCCGCCAGGTGGCCACCTTCGTGGGGCCCGTGACGGCCATCCCTGTCCTGCTCTTCTCGGGCTTCTTCGTCAGCTTCGACACGATCCCGACGTACCTGCAGTGGATGTCCTACATCTCCTATGTCAGGTAGCGTGTGTGGTGACTGTCAGCCCTTGGAGCTCGGTGTGCGCAGACTGCAGGGACAAAAGCCACTTTTCGGCCATTAGCTGCCGGCCAGTGGGATGCTAGCATCACGGATCCAAGGCTGTTGGTGCCTTTCATTTTTTCCCCTAAGTCTCATGTGTCCCCATCATCACCAACGCACACACACATGCACACACACACACACACACACGCATGTATGCACACACATGCGTGTACACACACGCGCGCACGCTCATACACACATTCATGTGCACATGCATGCACACGCACACACACACAAGGATAAGATAAATACTGGTGGCTCGTGCCTTGGAGGTCGGCCACGACGGCCCGAATCCCGCGAGTTTTGGAGAGCTGCCTGCGAGTGTTTCCATTTTAAGAACCCCGTTCCTCTCGGGAATGAACTGCGCCCATAACTGGTTCCAACTCTGTATAAAACCCAGTAGAAACCAACTCATGTTTCAAACATCTTGCGATGTTTGACCAAGAATGTCCTGGCCACCTGGGCACTGCAGCGCCCAGACCTCCTCCTCTCTGCTCATGGCCCAGGCACGTTGGCCTCACCGGGCAGCGTGCCCTCCGCCTGCTGTGGCGACTCCACGTGACACACGGGACCCGAAGCTGGGAGGAGCTTTTCTAGAGTGTCGGTTCAGACCCGGATGTATTGTTCAGGAAAACAAGCAAAACAAAGTGCTCATACAGGGTTTCAGCAATCGGTGTGCATTCCAACACCGAGAAATCAGAAACCACGTCTTTCTTCCTAAAGTGGGTGTTTCTGTTCCGACGCTGCAAAGCTGGGACATAGTGACATGGCAGCGAGGCTTTGTCTAATTGTTCTGGAGTCCTTCGAAGGCGATCAGACAGGTCCTTTATTATATCTGTTTTTAAAAAAGTATGTAATATCAGAGGTGATCAAAGAGCTTTTAAAAAATGTTTATTTATTTATTTTGAGAGAGAGAGAGCATGAGCAGGGGAAGAGCAGAGGGAGAGAATCCCAAGCAGGTTCCAAGTTGCCAGCACGGAGCCCAATGCAGGGCTCCATCCTCCAAACGGTGAGCTCATGACCTGAGCCAAAATCAAGAATCAGATGCTTAACTGAGCCCCCCCGCCCAGCGCCCCGATCAAAGAGCTCATCAGTGCATTTCCCCCGGAACGAATACCTACTATACATTCAGTTTGGATTTTCGGCTAGGGGCTCTGGAAGAAACAAAAACTGGAAAAGCCTCAGCCGGGAGCTGTTGCGAGGGCGGGAAGCTTTCCTGGGGACAAGTCTGGGAAGCGTGGGCGCCCCCACGGATGCGGCCCGCAGGGGGCGGGGGGCGCAGGCCAGGCCGGCAGGGGGCGCTCACGCCACGCTGCCTCCGTAGGTACGGCTTCGAAGGCGTCATCCTCTCCATCTACGGCCTGGACCGCGAGGACCTGCACTGTGGCATCGACGAGACGTGCCACTTCCAGAAGTCAGAGGCCATCCTGCGGGAGCTGGACGTGGAGGACGCCAAGCTGTACCTGGACTTCCTCGTCCTGGGGATCTTCTTCATCTCCCTGCGCCTCATCGCCTACTTCGTCCTAAGATACAAGATCCGGGCGGAGAGGTAAAGCCGCCGGCAGCCGACAGAGGGCGCAGGAGACTCGTGGAGCCGCGGGCCGCGGACACCCGGCCCCGCCCCCGCCCTGGCCACGCCCCGCCGCCGGGCGCTTCTCCCTCTGGCTCCCTTTCCGGCTCCGCCCAGGACGAAGGTGCAGATGGCGCGTCCGCCAGCCCATTTCGCAACGCGGCGGCGGGGCAGGTGCGCGGCGGAGGAGGGCCAGCGCCCGCGGACCGGTCACGACTGTCGTGTGCTGTCGCGCCCCCACGGCTGCCTCCTTCTCCACGGAGAAGTCCCCTTCCAAGCCAAAAGCCGCTAACTCTCATTCGTTCAAAGAAACTGTATCTTTTTACGTCGAAGAACGCGATTCAGGGTGCAGAACGCACGTGGCTTAGAGGGCGAGGCGTTGGAGGTCGCGGGGCCGGTCTGGCCCTCGCGCTGCGGCTGCGGAAGGCGCGGAGCGGCCGCCGCAGCAGGAAGGCTCTGCAGCTGCAGGCTCAGCCGCCGAGGACTCAGCAGCCGGAGGAGAGCTGGAGGGTGAGGCTGGCCGCCGCCCCCGGGTCTTCTGTTTTCCCCCCACGCTTCTTATTTTAAGCAAAGCATATTGTTTATTTTTTCCTAACTTTCTCACCACCTTAATTTTGCCTAAAACATGTCTAGAAAATTAGCCTCGTTGATGTTTTCCACGTGTCTCTGTCCTCACGCATCACCTCAACTACCTCCACGGCGCTGGGGGTGCCGGGCTCGCGGAAGGCCCCGGGGGGCCCACCTGCAGCTGGGCAAGGGCGCCCAGACCCCAGAGCACCCAAGGCTTTTGCAAGAAAGTGGCAAAGACCGTGCGGCCGAGGTGCCCGCGGTCTGGCCAGGCAGTGGACAGTGTGGGCAGTGCCACCTCCCACGGCGGGTCTCTGTGGCATCTCCGCGCTCTCAGGCCTGGCGGGGCTGGGGTCCGTGTCACAGCTCTGCAGCTCTGTCTTCCCCATGCAGGAAGTGGAGGGTGCATGGGGTGGGGGACGGTCTCTGGCCTGCTCACAGGGGCCTGTGTGCCCACCAGCTGTCAGAGGCCGTGTGACCACGGGGAGGGGGTCAGAAGAGGTCAAAGAAGGAAATGGAGCTGCTTCCCCCTTGGCATCTCAGTGCCCAGGGGCCAGGCTCTCCCAGTGACTCTCGCGCACCCCGCCCCCGCCCCCCCAGCCTGGATCTCCTGGTCTGTGAACAGTGGCGCTGGGTGGCCTTTGAGGTGGCTTTCAGCCTGAGGAGGGTCTGCAGCTCCTGGGGTGTCTTCCCAAAGCTTCTAGCTCCTGCCCGGGGAGAATGGAAAGCGTTCGCATTTGACCCACACGTGGATTTGGTTTGCAAATGCTTAAGGATCCTCTCTCACCCTTTGCTCCTTTTTAGTAAACACAATTGAGCCGTGTTACAATGTCCCATTGAGTTTCATTGTTCTGGGCAAATGTGGTCTTGCCTTCCAGACTCTATAAAGTCTCTGTTTAATTTCAAGACAGATTGGTGTGCAAGATGTCACAGGTGGGAAGTCCCACAGAGGAAGAGCCTGGTGAAATCGAGGGGGTGGGGAGGGAGGGCTTTGATCACATCGCAGTGACGCCAGGCGCAGTCAGTATTTGAAGACCTCTTTCCCTCCAGGTGAGCCCTCAGAGGCAGGTGTGTGACCCTGCTAAGGACTGGCTGGCTGGGGGGGCGGGGGCGGTGCATTGCCGGGCCGAGCCCTCCCCCCACCAGGCACCATCCTGCGCACGGAGCCCACCAAGCTGTGTCTCAGTCATTTCAGAAGCTAATGTCCAAACCACGCACTGACTTGTTTTTTGTGATTCGTGGTGGTTCAGAGGTGTGTGCCCATCTGCCATCTTTCTTACACCGGAACTGAGTCCGGACCAGCTTCCCAGATTTAATTCTCCTATGTTCTGAAGGTAATGCCTCAAATGTTCCTTTCGTCTCTGTGATTCTTCATTTAGAAGGAGGAATGAAATCTTGCATGAAAGATGTGTGGCCCCTCCGGTGTTAGGAGAGGCAAAAGCGTAAGTCCAAAGAGTATGGCTTTCAAGTTTGGCTCGTCAGGGGAGAAGGGGGCTCCTAACCCACCCCCCGGACAGCTGCGGGGCCTGGGCTCTGGCGCCAGCCACCCCTTGGGAGCCTTCCAAGCGTGCCGCAGTCAGATGGTGCCTGCTTTGATCCTCATCTTGCCGAGGATCAGCCTGAGGGTCAGTTCTTCCAAGGGGCCCGCGAGGGTGCAGTGGGGACCCCTCCCCAGGGAGGGAAGAAACCCTTTACATGGAAGATGCGGGAGTCTGATGAAGTCACCTTGGGCAAGGGGCCTTCAGGACCAGGAAGAGGTTCATCCTGGAGACCCACAGGAAGTCCGTGTTCCCAGGGAACACCGTCGTGCCTTGGAAAGGGCGCTACCGGGAGGTCAGGGACAGCTGGCCGCACCTCTGTTGTCTGTCTGGGAGAACAGAGCCTGGGCCCAGTGTACGGAGTGCAGTCCCCTGGCGGGCGTCCTGGACACTGCGCTGGGGGCCGCGTGGGCCCTCGGTCCCTCCCCTCACCCCGCAAACACAGCCGCTGGTGCTCCCCACGTGCTTGGTGCCAGTGTGCCAGGCCCTGGGGGCACAGGGGGAGGAGACTCAGATCTGGCTTGGCTGCCAGGCCGAGGGCCGTGGGGAGGGGCGGTGTGTTCATTCTGCAGATGCCGAAGGCCGGCGTCCGTGGTGGGAGAGAGGTGGGGGGGGGGGCGGGCGAGGTCTCGGATCTGATGCCAGGAAAGACCGAATGGGAATTTGACCCACGGTCTGACCCCAGGTCTGTCTTTTTTATTTTGCTTTGCCCTGTTGCCTCCTATTTGTAATGTATAAATACACATGAAAATACCTTGTAAAGCATAAAGTGCAATACTAGAATCCTAGCTTAGTGGCTATTCAGCAGGGGCTTGCTGCCACCGAACAGAAAGCTGACACGGGAGGGTGGCCCGCGCCCCTCCCTCTGCCCCCTCCCAACCGCCGCCCAGCGTGGGCTTGTCCCTACGGGCTCGGAGGCTGAGCTGACTCCTGTCCCATGGAGAGGGGCCTTCCTCTGCCCTGGCCTGGTCTTGGCTTCCCGATGGAGCCAATTGAGGGCTAGCGGGGGCTGGTGTGTGTGTGTGTGTGTATCCCTGGGGTGTGTGTCTATCCCTGGGGAGTGTGTGTGTGTGTCTATCCCTGGTGTGTGTCTGTGTGTGTGTGTCTATCCCTGGGGTGTGTGTATGTGTGTGTGTGTGTGTGTGT
>PJEM01013826.1:0-38587 GCA_004023845.1 Helogale parvula
GTGAATCATCATTCTTAACGACACAGGGAATGATGGAGTACCCCAGAGTGGCTCATTTACCTGATTACACTCTTCATGGACAACGGTCTTAGAAAACAATACTAATACTGTAGGCATCGCTATACTTCTAGAAAATAGCCTAAAAATGGATTTTATATGCAATCTCGACCTTCTTTTCAATCTCTAAAATGATCTATATGTTTCAAAAATAAACTACAAATGCTAGTAAATGTTTAAAAACAACACTATCTTAATAATTTATAAATCCATTACAGGCTGTATTTTCTCTAATTGACGTTTTTAACTGTTAGTTCTATGAGGTACCTATGTGTTCAAGTCTCCCAGTCCGTATGCGGACGTGGCTGGAATCACTTTGGTTGTCTAAGGCTGGCTCTCTGACCACCTCTCAGGAAGCATGGACCCCAATTCCTTGAGTTCTTACACTTTGCCCACAAAGCGTACCTTTTACGCTTGAAAGTCCGATTGCAAGATATAAAATCTTTCGCTCCTATTTCCCTTCTTTGAATTAGTTCATGCACATTATTACATTTTATTCTGGCATAAATAGTTGTCATCAATAATCAGACGGTCTAATTTTCTTTCTCTTGTAAGGTTCGTTGTTTTTGCCTGGACTCATAAAACTTGAGCTGCAATTCATATGACATAAAAGAAACCATTTATTTTTCAAATGTTTATTTTTTGAGAGAAAGAGAGAACAAGAAGGGGAGGGGCAGAGAAAGAGGAAGACACAGAACGCAAAGCAGGCTCCAGGCTCTGAGATGTCAGCATAGAGTTTGATGCAGGGCTCGAACTGACAAATGGTGAGATCATGGTGTAAGCTAGTCAGACGCTTAACTGACTGAGCCATCCAGGAGCCCCTAATTTTTCTAGTGTTTTAAGATGAAAGCTTAAATTTTTGTTTTGAGGCCATTTTGTTTCCTGATATAAGCATTTAATGTTATTATTTCCAAGTAAGCACTGTTTTACCTGAAACCTACAAATTTTGATGTGTTGGGTTTTCTTTTCTTTATGTTATCCCAGCTAAAAAATGTTTCTAACTTTTTCCTGAAACGTCTCGTTGACTAATATATTATGTATAAATGGTCATTTAATTTCCAAGTGCTTAAATATGTTCCCCTTAACTTTCTCTTGTTCATTTCTAGTTTAATTCCATTATGTTCAGGGATTATGCTCTGTATATTTTAAATTTGATAAGGTTTGTTTAAAAACCTAGGATATGGTCTATCCAGTTGCATGGTCTATGTATACTGAAAAAATGCATATTCTGCTGTTATTGAATAGAAAATTCTATAAATGTCAATTAAATCCAATTTGATGACAGTGTTTTTAGTTCCTTTATATTCTTGCTGCTTCTTTATCTACTAGTTCTGTATTTTAGTGAGAGATAGAAGACGTTAATCTCCATTGTTAATTTAGCATTTATTTCTCCTTTCAGTTTCGTTAGCTTCACTTCACATATTTCTTAAAACTCTGTTGTTACATACATATATACATTAGCGGGTTATTTTTTTCTTGGTAAATTGATTTGTAGTATTAATATACAATTCCCTCTTTATTCCTGATAGTTTTCTTTGCTCTAAAATACACTTTTTCCTGTATATACATAGCCACTTCAGTCTTCTTTTGATTTTTGTATTTTCATGACCTGTATGTATCCAAGTGTTTAATTATTTTATTTTAATGTATGTATAACATTATATTAAAGAGAATTTCTGTACACAGAATGTAGTTGTATCAGCTTTTTAAATACCTTCTGACATCTATATTTAATAGGTGTGTTTAAACCATTTACATCTAATGTAACCTTCAGTATGTTTGCAGTTAGGTATACTATTTTATATTCAGTTTCCATTAATACTCTTTGTTTCCCTTTTCCTTTCTTCTTTTTATAATAATTGAACCTTTTAAAACATCCCCTTCTTATTTATCTATTGTTCATTTTAGTATAGTTATCTATCGAGCTGTAATCTGTCTCTCTCCTTTTTACCTATTACTCTTTGAATTAAAGTATACACTTCATAGTCTATTTAGCATCAGTACTTTACCAGGGCGCCTGGGCGGCTCAGTGGGTGAGCAACTGACTTCAGCTCAGGTCATGATCTCATGGTTTGTGAGCTCAAGCAGCTTGGCAGGCTCTGTGCTGACAGCTCAGGGCCTGGAGCCCACTCGGATTCTGTGTCTTCCTTTCTCCCCGTCCCTGCTTATGCTCTGTCTCTCAAAAATGAATATACTTAAAAAAATTTTTTTTAAAGAATCAATATTTTATCACTTCAAATGTAGTAAATGTAAAAGTATTATCACCACGTAGGTCCCTGTGATCTCCCCATCTTCATGTTCTAGTTTTCTTCTGTATCACATCCTGCATTGAAAACTCCATCAGATAATGTGATAATTTTTATTATTAGCTGTCAAACATATTTTAAAGAACTCAAGAGAAGAAAAGTAGTTCTGTTATATTTGCCCTAATACTTACTATTTCTGTTTTGTTCATTGAGTTTTTGATTGTTAGAAACTTCTTTGTTTTTACCTTCTGTTTCTTCTAGGTTGCTATTTGTTTTCTGTTTATTATCTCTGTGTTCCCACTGTTTTAATTTCTGATTTCTTCTTTTTTATTTTTTATTTAAAGTTTATTTATTTCTTTTGAGAGAGAGAGAGAGAGTGTGCGTGCAAGTGGGGGAGAGGCAAAGACGCGGGGGGAGGAGAGAGAGAGAGAGAGAGAGAGAATCCCAAGCAGGCTCCACACTGTCAGCACTGAGCCCAATGTGGGGCTAAAACTCACGAACCATGAGATCATGACCTGAGCTGAAATCAAGAGTTGGATGCTTAACCGACTGAGCCACTCAAGCCTCCCCTAGTTTTTTTATTTCATTCTACTAAAATGTTTATAAATATTTATAAACCTTGTCCAAGTTTTGGCACCTCACTTCTGAACATTTCTGGCTCTGACTTATCGTGTTCTTTCATGCTCTTGTACGATACACTTAATACCTTTTATTGCTTTTAAAGGAGTGGTTGAAGTTTTGATATGTTCCATGGCCAGCCTTTGGCATGTTGTCATTGTCTGCAGAGAAATTATTAGGCTCCTCATTATCTTTTATCTTACAATAAATTTTTGTGGTATAGTTTCAGCTTCCAGACATAATTTAATAAGCAGTACTGGACTAGTCCTCCAACACTTAAACAACTGTATAATGGTTACAAAATACATGAAGCAACTGTTTGGAGCCTGTGAAGAAGAGACATTTGCTGAGAAAAGGAAAACCCACAGAATAAGACATATAATTCCTAGGTGGTTTTTGTGTATGGGGGTGGGGGGAGAATTTCTTGACTCCAGCATAGAGAGCTGGATTTTGAGCAGAGCCTAGGATTCTTCTGAGCTGACAAGGACGCCATCAGAGTTCAGAGCAGCTTCAGTGACAGGGATGTAGGGACAGGGCAGCAGGGGTGAAGAACTCCATGGAGACTCAGGCCCAGAAGCCTGTGTACAGGGGTCTCCTGCGAGTCTGTTGCTGACGAATATACCCCACTTACGACAGTGGGTCCATCCAGGGCTTGACAGGTGGCAGCTGCTTCTGGGGCCGAGAAAGAAGAGACACTAGAGGTCAAGCAATGTTGGGGGAAGAGCAGGGCCAGGGGATGGGAAAGGTAAGGCTTCAGCAGAGATCTCCTTAACAATTCACCAATACCTTGGGATCCAGCTGAAATACTGCAAAAACTGCCTTTAGAATAAAAAATTTATAAAGCTTAGTCTAGATCCACCCAAACAAAGCCTACAATTAAGCCCAAACAGACAGAACTTGATGACTGGTCCTGCCAAGTTACAGGTTCTGGGAGAGTCTAAAAGCACAAAGAGATTAACCGGAAAGTTACTCACTTACTAGGACAAAAACGAATATGCTCCAGGGCTGCCTGGGTGGCTCAGTCGGTTGAGTGTTTGACTTTGGCTCAAGTTATGATCTCGCGGTTGATGAGTTCAAGCCCTGCATTGGGCTCTGTGCTGACAGCTCGGAGCCTGGAGCCCGCTTCGGATACTGTGTCTCTCTCTCTGCCAGCACCCTCCAGCCCCCTCACATGCTCTGTCTCTCTCTGCCTCAAAAATAAGATATACATTAAAAATTTCAAAAAAAGAATTCTTTTAAAGGATACTTAAAAAAAAAGTAGCAATAATGAAATCTATAATCTCTATGGTGTATTTGCAGAGTACTTCTATGTCTTAATTTCATTAAAAAATCATGATTCATACAAAACAAACATAATTGGGAAAATATGCTCAAAAAATAATAAACACAAATATGTTTAAAAATTAAAGAAAAATATGGTCTTGGGAGCAAAAAAATAGGGAATACCAAAAATATAAATGGAAACTATGAAAACCATAAGAACCACATGGAAATTCTAGAACTTAAAAGTAAAAAAAGAAAAAAAACCTTAATGTACTTCATGGATTTAATAGTACAGTAGTGATGGCAAAATGACAGTAAACTTGAAGGCAGAACATTAGAAATTATCCAATCTGAAACAAGAGAGGGAAAAAATGATTAAAAAAAAAAAGAGAGAAGTCACAGCAAATGGGACAGTAAAAATGGTTTTATATAAATGTAATTAGATCTTAAAGTAGAAGAGAGGTGTATGGGAAACAGGGGGAAATGAAGACTGCTGAAGAAAACATTCGAAGAAAAAACAGCCAACAATTTTCAAAATTTGATGAAAAACACAAATTTATCGATCCAAACGATTCAGCCAAATTCAAATGCAGTAAATATAAAAAGAATGGCATCTGGGCGAATTGTAGCCAAACTATTGAAAACCAAATGTAAAGAGAAAAATCTTGAAAGTCACAGGGGAATTAAAAGAGGTGTAGAATACCCGGTATACACAGGGACAAGGCTGAAAATCATCACTGGCTTCTTTACCAAATACAACAAAGCCCGGGGGACAGTGTTACAGCAGATTTATCACACTAGGAAAACTAATTCTCAACCTAAACTTACATATCCAGAGAAATACTTTTCAAAAATGAGAGTAAAATAAGATATTTTTCGATAAGTAAAAACTGAGAGAATTATTGTAAGAAAACTTGCACTATGAGAGGTGCTAAACCCTGCCTTTCAAGCTGAAGGGTCTATTGAAAACAACGCAGCACGCTGGAAACATAAATAAGTTGGAAAATATAAAAGACCTTTGTTCCCATAATTTCCTTACATAACTGCCTGATTAAATTAAAGTTAAATACTCTATAGAGTGGGAGTTATAATGTTTATAGAAATACCAGACAACAGGGGCGCCTGGGTGGCTCAGTCAATTAAGCTGCAGACTCTTAACGTAGGCTCAGGCCAAGATCTCCCGGTCATGAGATGGAACCTTGTGTCCAGCTCTGTGCTGAGTGTGGAGCCCGCTTGGGAGTCTCTTTCTCTCCTTACTCTGTTCCTCCTCCGTTTGTTCTTTCTCTCTCTCTCTTTCAATCTCTCTCTCTCTCTCTCAAAATAAATAAATAAGCATTAAAAAAAGGAATTAAGGGGCACCTGGGTAGTTCAATCAGTTGAGCATCTGACTTCAGCTCAGGTCATAATCTCACAGTTCCTGGGTTCAAGCCTCACGGCAGGCTCTGGGCTAACAGCTCAGAGCCTGGAGCCTGCTTCTGATTCTGTGTGTCCCACTCTCTCTGCCCCTCCCCTGCTCATGATCTGTCTCTCTCTGTCTCTCAAAAATAAAGGAATGTTAAAATTTTTTAAATAAATAAAAATAAAAAAAGAAATTAAAGACAACAATGAGTATACAAAGAATGGGCCATGGGTAAGTGGAATTACAATGTTGTAAGTATATTAGAAGCACCAGTGGGAATGGAAAGCAGAGTGGGAAGAGTTCAGTGTAATGAACCGAGGAAGTGAAAGAGTAAAGTAGGAGGTGGGAAGAGTCAAGAGTGAAAGTGAAAGTTTACAATATTACTTTTCAATAGACTCTAAGATAATAACATCTGTTAGTGCAGCGACTAAAAGATAACCAAAAGAATTATATCTAAGAAGGCAAGAGAGGAAATACAGCAGTAAAATGCATTCAGTCAACCCAAAGGAATGAAAGAAAAGAGCAAAACAAATACAAGAAAAGGAATTAGAAGCAGAAGACACAAATAAAACTGCTAGTGGGGATTGCTTTTCTCTGTGAGGTGATAAAAATGTTCTGAAACTAGACAATGTTGAAGGTAGGAGCACTTTATTCTAAAGCCGTATACTCTAAAAGAGTACATTTTCTGGTATATCAATTACATCTCAGTAAAAATAATCAAAGTGGGCAAAAAAGTGAGCTAAGCCTTTAATACACACATCACAATGCAAATATATGGATGACCAGTAAGCACATGAAAATATGCTGATTATTTTTAGACATCAAGTATATATACAAATGAACATCACAATGAGATACCATTGCATACCTACTTGGCAAAACTTAAAAATAAACCCGACTATTTTTAAGTGTTTATTTCTTTATTTTTGAGAGACAGAGAGAGAGAGAGAGAGAGAGAGAGAGAGAAGAAGAGAAAGAGGGAAAGAGAGAGAATCCCAAGCAGGCTCTGCACTGTCAGACAGAGCCTGATGTGGGGCTCAATCCCACGGACCATGACTTGAGGCAAAATCAAGAGTCAGACGCTCAACTGACTGAGTCACCCAGGTGCCCCCTGACGATATTGAAAGCTGATGATATGGAGCAAGTGGGACCGTCATAAAATGTTGGTGGGGTGCGGCATCATGCTAAATTATGAGAGATGGGAGACATTCTGACAGCTTCTTAGAAAGCCAAACATACGCTTACCATATGCCTCAGCAAATACACTCATAGCCCAAGAGAAACAAAAACATATGCATGCAAAGCCTAGTAAATATTAATGTATATACAAAATAACATATATAATAAATATGATGGAATAGAACTCAGCAATAAAGCAATACCTAATTATTACCCAAGAAACCATATGGGTAAATCTTACAGATACTATACTCAGTGAAAAGTATGTAGATACAACAGAACATCTACTCTACGGTTTCATTAAATGAAATTCTAGACTGGGCAGCACTAGTCTATAGTGATGGAAGTCAGATGACTGGTTGTCTGGAGCGGGGGTGATGGGGAGGATTAAATGCAAAGGCAGAAGCATTAGAAACATTCTCTGTCTTGGTGGAGACGGTGGTCACGTGATTGTACACATCGGTCAAAACTAATTGGCGTGTGTGCTTAAAATGCATAAATTTTATTACATGTAAGTAAGTCAATAAAGTTGAATACATTTTATGGAATTTGATCTTGATGTCTTTCCCTTGCTCGTTTTTATGTGAAGTTTGTTTATCTAAAATTTTGTAAAAGATGTGGTTCCAAGTAGTTTTTCTAACTTAAAAAATTTTTTTTAATCTTTATTTATTTTTGAGAGAGAAACAGACAGACATAGTGTGAGCGGGGGAGGAAGAGAAAGAGAGGGAGACAGAGAATCCAAAGCAGGCTCCAGGCTATGAGCTGTCGGCATAGAGCCCGACGCGGGGCTTGAGCCCATGAATCGTGAGTTCATGACCTGAGGTGAAACTGGACGGACGTCTAACTGACTAATCCACTCAGGTGCTCCACTTTTCTAACTTTGGAGTACCTCTCTTCTCTCATTTCTCGGTAACACTTAGAATAAATTTGTTGGAAAATATGGTGGCTGAACATTTCTTCTCCCTCCTCCACTTCCTCAGTTTTTTTTTTCAAGGTTTAGATTCTTTATTCATTTATTTTATTTATAGTTTATTGCCATTACCCTCATTCCCCCTTCCCCCTTCCCCCTGCCATTCAGCCCTCAGTTTGTTCGCAGTATTCAAGAGTCTCATGATTTGCCTCCCTCCCTCTCCCCAACTCTGTTCCCCCCCCTCCCCTTCCCATGGTCCTCTGTCAGGTTTCTCCTGTTAGACCTATGAGTGACAACATATGGTATCTGTCCTTGTCCGCCTGACTTATTTCGCTTAGCATGACCCCCTCGAGGTCCATCCACTTTCCTACAAATGGCCAGATTTCATTCTTTCTCATGGCCATGCAGTACTGTATTGTATAGATAAACCACATCTTCTTGATCCATTCGTCAGTTGATGGACATTTAGGCTCTTTCCATGATTCACTTCCTCAGTTTTATTGAGACTCTTTCCTTCTTTCTCGTTCTTTTTCTGCTCAGTCCGGGTCTCTGTGCTCAGTGCCGAGCCCTGTCCTGGCGGGTTGCTTTGCTAGGCGAGTCAGCTGAGAGTTCACAGCGACCTGACCACATGAGGTGCTGCTTCCTCCAGACCTCCTGGTTTCAGCAGCTGTGCTTACACTGGCCTGCCCACTTTCCGTCATGTTCCATCGTGAGCTGAACTGTGTCCCCACAAAGCCCAAATGTTGAGCTGCTAACCCCCAGGACCTCAGAATATGATTGCAACTGGAGACAGCATCGTTAATGAGGTAATTAGGGTGAAATGATGTCATGAGGGTGGGCCCTAATCCTGCATGCCAGGTGTCCTCACAAGGAGAGATTAGGACACAGACACACACAGAAGGAGGAACAAGTGAAGACAGGGGGAAAAGATGACCGTCTGCATGCCAAAGAGTGACAATTCCAGAGACACCAACTCTGTTGACACCTTGACCATGCACTTCCAGTCTATGGAATTGTAAACAAATAAATTTCCATTGCTTCCACCACATAGCCTGTAATGCTTCCCTTCAACTTCTGCTGGTTGTTTCTTGTTCTGCTGCCCCAGGTCCCTCAGACACTGTCCTGTTGCCTCCCCTTCGTTTTTTCTTTTAAAGATATTTTATTTTATTTATTTTATTTTGTTTTTTAATGGTTTTATTTATTTTGAGAGAGAGAGAGTACTTGTGGGCAAGATGCGGAAGGGCCAGTGAGGGGAGAGAAAGAGAATCCCAAGCAGGCTCTGTACTGTCCACACAGAGCCCTACTCGGGGCTTGAACTCATGAACTGTGAGATCGTGACCTGAGCCGAAGTCGGATGCTCAACCAACTGAGCCACCCAGGTGCCCCTGCTCCCCCTTGCTTTTGTGAATCGACCCCATCTTGTGCAATCTTGGATCTGCCCATGGTTGTACTTACTTGTGTTTTGGTCTTTGCGAGGCAACCTTGCCGCTTAGTTTCGTAAAATGCTGGCCATGGACTTTTGCTTTGGCTCTTTAATTGCCTTGTCTGTGTGTATGTTGGTGTTTGCAGACATTCACACCCTGTGGCTGTGTCTCATCACCTCCCCCCACGGCCCTGCTCTGCTTCCACTCCTAGTATTCCAGCAAAAATACTTATACTTCTGGTATCCAAAGTCTTAATTGTCATAAAATAATACTACAAAAATTAAAACAAGAGAGGTGACAGGGTGGCTCAGCGGGTTAAGCGTTTGACTCTTGGGTTCGGCACAGGTCATGATCTCATGGTTCATGGGTTTGGGCCTCGTGGTGGGCTCCATGCTGTCAGTGCAGATCCTGCTTGGGATTCTCTCTCTCTCCCTCTCTCTCTCGCCCACCCCTGCGTGTACTCTCTCTCTCCAAATAAATAAATAAGCTTAAAAAATTCTTATAATTAAAATAAGAAAAGATATACTGTCCACCTGGACAGTATATAGCAATTTATAATATATCTATATGACATAATATATCTTAAATATAGCAATTAATAAATTACTATAAGTAACAATTTACAATAACCAAACCTATGAAAATATATTAATATATTTAACTTTGCTACTTGTTAAAGAAGTCCAATTCTAAAAAAATATACATGTATATTCTGTATATATATTATATATGGATATATATATTTATATTATATTAGATTATATACTAGCATATTGCATTATGTATGTATATTATGCATGATCACATGTATATTATGTACATGTATTATATTACACATATATTATACTCATATAATATATATCAGTACATATTATATATATACTAAATGTGTATTAAGTATATATTATATGGCCCATATAGCAGACATATATGTGTGTATATATTATTATATTATATTATATATACATACATATTGAACTAATGCATATTAAATATACATGCATATGGAATGTTGGTGGTCATAATACCCAGCCAAAGGAGAGAATAAATTGCACAACTACTTTGGAAATGCAGGCAACATTTTAATTTTTTTTTAGTGTTTTATTTATTTTTGAGAGAGAGAGAGAGACACCATGAGCAGGGGAGGGTCAGAGAGAGAGGAAGACACAGAATCTGAAGACAGGCTTCAGGCTCTGAGCTAGCTGTCAGCACAGAGCCCGACGCGGGGCTCGAACCCACAAACCGCAAAATCATGACCTGAGCCGAAGCCAGACGCTCAACTGACTGAGCCACCCAGGTGTCCCAACACTTTAAAATGTATACACGCTCTGCTCTAGTAATTACCATTTACGATGTATCCACATAGTCCTTACAAATTCACAAGAACACATATTGTTAAATGAAAAGAATAATAGAATTTCAGACTCGTCGTTTTCTCTTCATCCAGAGATTTCTGCCCTAAACACATAGATGATCGCAATTTAAGTGCCTGACTGATCGGGACACGATATTGAAATGGTCAGGGGTGTTTGTTTTATTTCCCTTCCTTTCACTGTTGTCTGGACCCTGGACTCCTGCTGTATTCCGAACCCAAACCAGGCATATTGCACACGCTTATCTGTGGCTTCCACAAGAGGATCAAGCCCCCCTCTCTGGGATAATTAACTTAAAGCATTAGTGCTACTTTTCTAAAAGTGGACAGTGGCATCGTCTCTGCAAATGATGTGACATTCTTTGTGTCCTGAGCTGGATTTATCTAGTCTATGGAGCTGCAAACAAGCATCTTAGAGTTAGTTGCACCAACATACCGAAGTAAGAGAGAACAGAAACACAGTATAATGAAAAATGCTCATTGTAGAATCCTAGTGCACAAGCAAATATATCTTCTTAATTTTTTTAATTTTTAAAAATATTTTTAAGATTTATTTATTTATTTTGAGAGAGGCAAAGACAGCACAAGTAGGGGAGGGCCAGACAGAGAGGGAGACTCTCAAGCAGGCTCTGCCCTGTCAGCACAGAACCTGATGTAGGGCTGAACCCACGAAGCTAGGAGATCATGACCTAAGCTGAAACCAAGTACATTTTTAATATTTTTCTATAATTTTGTAATGTTCATTTTTGAAAGAGCTCTTTTGAAAGAGAAAGAACGAGAGAGTGAGTGGGGGAGGAGCAGGGAGAGAGGGAGACACAGAATCCAAAGCAGGCTCCAGGCAGATCTGTAAGCAGAGTCGGATGCAGGGCTTGAACTCAGGAACAGTGAAATCGTGATCTGAGCTGAAATCAGACACTTAACCTACGGAGCCACCCAGGCACTTCCCTTCTTAATTTTAAAGACCATTTATTCTGTGGGTTTTTTTTTTCTTCTTTAATCCAGAATTGGCATTCTGGGTAATGCTAATTTGTAGGGTGTGGTAAGTGTGGTCTTTACAATTTTCCCGATGGATATTCATATCTGGATTGCTTCGTGCTCAGCCTTTTCTGAGGACAGTGCAGTCAAACGCCCTTGAAGTGTCTCTTTCCTATTGTCCACAAGGTTCTAGCAGGGGCCAAGGTGTGGTCTGTTTGAGCTACTCATTCATAAAGGCACTGTCATCAGAGGAATTTGGGTTGGTTTTGACATAGAACAATGAAACTTGTGGATTTGAGCCATCAGGTTGATCTTCCTTTCACTCACAGGCAACGGGTTGGGGCTCTTCTCAAATCTACGATCATGAATGACCTTGCCAGGGTGTGGGTTGAGTCAGGACGAATTTGCTCCTCTCTTGGAAAACCCAGAGCTCCTTGGCACCACGTGCTACTTTCCTCATCTTTTGTTGCAGACACAGCTGATCGCAGAGCAGAAGATCGCCCCAGAGGAAGAAGCCCAGAAGCCGGCCAGCGGAGCGCAAAGTATCCTATGCGTCTGCCTTGTTCTCTGAATTTACGAAGCTACAAAGAGTATCTCTTCTGCCTTTAAATTCCCCAGACCTTTAAAACACAGAGCCAACTCTTTAACTACCCGGTTGTAAAATCTGACGTTAGAGCACCACCAAAAAGTATGAGTTACACAACGTTCCATAAAAGCATTTTTCTCACCAAACATTTCTTTTATTATCTTTTTTATTGGAGGCCTGAACCAATCAGACATCAGGTCTCGCCTGCCATTTGGCCAGAACAGCCAGCGACCCAGGTGAAGGTTTATGTCGACAGTGGAGTATATACATTCCTCAAAACGCACTTGGGTCAGAGTTTACCTTAGGGCTGTGTGTTTCTTGAAGACTAAAGGTTAATATTGGATGTAGGAGTGGTTGATGTTAGGGCACTGTCGGACCCAAAAGCGACCAATGGACACAGAGAGAAGGGAAAGCACCAGACCTGGCCGAAGCGAGGGCGGGCATCGCAGATCCTGGGTGGGGATCTGTCTGTGCTCGACATAAAGAGCTAACTCAACTCTAACTCCTGCCTCCAGTAGAATGAAGAGGTGAACGAATAAGCCAACTATGAGCCCACACCAGGCACGTGCTGTCGCACACATTTTCTCATTTACGGCACATGAATCCATAGGGATGCTCTCTCCTTTTCTTGCATCTGTGGCTTTTCCTGGCACGCTGTGACTTACTGAGGAACTGGCAACGAGGATCAGACTTTCTTTATGTATCTCTTCATAAAATCTCACAACACCAGTTTACCGTAGGGGCTCACAGAGTGCTTAACAAAAATAAATAAAATAAATAAATGGCACATGGGATTATTTTAAGTGGAGTGCATTAAACCAGATTTCCCAAAATCAGCTACAAGGATTTTGGCTTCCAGATTCATGGGTACTCTAGCTGCATCTGGATTTCCCTTTAAATAGCTTCCTAATATAATAAAAATAACAACAACAACAAAATAGCTAATTAGTTTCTTTTCCTTCTCAGTTGGGTTCTTTCCGAGGCGAAAGACAGGTATGTGTATCTTTCTTGATAAATGCAGATTTGTAAAGACCCAAAATCAATAATAAAGATTTCTGAAAATCCAAGAAGAGACAAAATGAAAACCTGAAAGCTTATGCTACCTTCTGATACTCATTTAAAACAATAAATATTTGAAAATACTGGCTCAGATCAGCAAGACCTCACATTATCTGGTTAAAGGGTAAAAGATCCAAGGATAAGCTACTCATGAAGATATTAGTAAGTTCAAGAAAATATTACTCATGACAAATTTTTATCTTTATACAGGTGAAACCAGTAAAATCAGCCAAACAAAAGCCCCAAATAGTTGAATTATTAATTAAAAACAGTCAGATTTGTTTTTCTTCCACAATTCCAGACACCCAAAAGGCAAAGGATTGAGTCTGTCTCTCATCTTGGAAAAATGGTCTAGGTATATTTTTTCGACAAATATTGGAGCACCTGTGTGAACTAGGAATTTTTCAAGATGTGGGGATATGGCGGTAGATAGAATTGCAATGAGACCCAAACAATCACACAAATAAACAAGAACAAATGAATGACAGCTGTGATGAGGAATCTTCAGGCGCACTGCAAGGGGCTGTGAGGGCAGGAAAGAGAGAGTGGACCCCGTCGGGCAGATCAGAGAAGGGGTGAGCTGTTCAGAGGCTGAGAAGTCCAAGATCAAGGTGCTGGAAGATTCAGTAGCAGATGATGGCCTGCTCTCTGGTTCATAGATAACCATATTTTACTATGTCCTCCAATGATGGCAGGGTCAGCAGAGACTCCTAGTCTCTTTTATAAGGACACTGATTCCATTCATGAGGACTAAGACCTAATCCTCTCCTAAAGGCACCCCCTCCACATTGAGTGTTAGGATTTAGCATTTGAATTTCATGGAGACACGAACATTGGGTCTAATGCAATGTACTACTGAAGTTAGAGGTCTCAAGTAAAAGATGTTTCTAGGGTAAGAGTTTGAGGGAGGAGGATGGGGAGGTCTGGGCAGAGGGACTGCTGTGTACACCCTCTGAGTTTAGAAGGAACGTGTCCCGTTTCTGCAACTAGAAAACATTGTGGATGGATTGCAGGTCGAGTGGAAGAAAGTAGGGATCAAGATAAGGTAAGAAAGATAAATTGGGTTAGATAAAGCTTTGTGGACTGCATTAAAATTGTCAGCCCTGCTCTAAAGCTTAGGAGATGTTTAAATACATTTAGGGAGGTCAAATGAGAAACAAACAAACAAAACAAAAACAAAAAAAACAAAAAAGCAACTCCAGTTATAAAGCGAATTCTGAATTTCTTCCAACTCAAATCATCACCAGACTTTAACCCTAAACTATTAATTCCACTTTATATTTTATGAATTCTAGTTGGTAAGATAAAAAAAAAATATTTAAAAGCACATGGTGTTAGCCATGAGTCATTCTTCCCCAAATGGACACAGCATTACAACTTCTATTCCATAGATTTCTTACTTGGAATGATCTCAGTCCTTCTCAGTACAGGTATATCTAGTTCTAGATTTCAGCAACAGCTGACAAACTGGAATAGAATTTTCTAAGTGTAGGGGAATTTTTAGGCCTGCGACTGAGATTGTCAAGAGCCTGGATCAAAAATCAAAATCTATCTTTGCAGTTAATGACATAGAAAGAGAAAGGGAGACAGAGAAAGAGACAGAGAGGCAGAGAGATAGTAAGATAGAGAACGAAGGAGAGGAGGTTGGGAGGGAAGAAAAAAACACTCTAGACAATGCAGGCAAATCTTTATTGTATCAGTAATTCATGAAAAAGAGATTAAGGCTATAGCTCTTGCATCAATGCTGAGAAGTCAAAGGTACTCACAATGAAAAGGGGAAGGGGGATGAAAAAGCAGTTAGTATAACAAACATGACTTCTCTTCAGAAAGCTGTCGGCATCTGCTATTGGCTTAACTCAAATAAAATGTGATAACTAAGTTCCGAAGACAGTTGTATTTCTGAAGAAGACAGTGCCAGAAGCCTAGAGACCCCAGTTATCTGTGAGCGGGAAGCTGTCCCCAAAGAAAGCAAATTCCGATTCCTGATTCCAGGCATGTCCCCGTGCCCCATGTTTACTTTTTATTTACTTATTTTTTTAATGTTTGTTTATTTTTGAGAGAGACAGAGAGAGAGGCAGATTGCAAGTAGGGGAGGGGCAGAAAGAGAGAGAGGGAGACAGAATTCAGAAGCAGTTTCCAGACTGATGTAACAGCACAGAGCCCGATGTGGGGCTCGAACCCACAATCTGTGAGATCATGACCTAAGCTGAAGTTGGTTGCTTAACCTCTGAGCCACCCAGGTGCCCCCAGTGCTCGATGTTTAGAAGTGACCAAAGTAGGACATGGGAAAGGGGAAAACCTCCTGAAGAGGGGGGCCCCAAGGACTTCCAAACCACAAGACAAAACAGGATGAAAGCTGGAAATACATATAACCCTAGAGGAGAGGTCACTGAAATGTTTCAGGGGGGATTTAAGAATTTCCAGACGGATGACCGCCCTTTACCCTCATTCCTCCTGTTTCACTATTTCATAGTGAATGGGTCTGGACGTGGATAATTTGTCTTTTTCCTTCACAGGGCTCTGGATCAAAAGGAATCCTATCAGTTCTGATTGAGACGTTGAGGATGTCGCTTTGAGATCCCAGACAATGAGCTGGATGCAATGAATTTTGTTTCCTTCAAGGAGAGTATGTGTTCTCTTGTGAAAGATGATTTGGTGGGAAGAAGAGAAGACTGTAGTAAGTATTAGTATGGTCCAGTAAATATTTCTGGTTTTTCTTCCAGGTATATGGCAAGATGTATTTAAACCCATCTGAGTTGAGTTTGGCTATGCGACTTGTTTTGGGCCAATAAAACAGAACCAGATGTGTTACAAGGTCTCTTGGGCATATGGCAAGGAGCAGATCTGCTGGGTCCTATGGAAACTCTACGTCTAACCTTTTGAAGAACAGCTAGACTCTTTTCCAAAGTCACTGCACCATTTTCCATCCCCACCAGCAATGTATGAGGTTTCAATTTCTCCCCATCGTCAGCAACACGTACTATCTTGTCTGTTATAGTCAGGCCAATGAGTATATCGTTATGGTTTTGCTTTGTATTTCCCTGGTGACTGATGAATCCAAACCAAGCTCTGTGCTGGTCCAACGTGGGGTTCAATCGCACGAACCGTGAGATCATGACTGAAGCCGAAATCAAGAGTCAGACCCTTAACCAAGTGAACTCCCAGGTGCCCCTGAATACTATTTTTCATCACAAAGAAGCATTATGTCAAATGCTTTTTCTCTCTGTATTAAGATGTGTTTTGAGGTGCTTAATTTAGCATTTGTCCTATCACTGGGTTTTTCTGAAACCTGTCTTGAAGAGATTTAAGTCACATGATGACTTCAGTCCAGAGTTAGGCATTCTACTGGTAGGGAGACTATTTGAGGGTGAAGAAGAAAAAAAAATACAGCAATCAAATGTGCATGTGACGCAGTGTAAGAAATATCCCCAAAGCAGCTGGAAAACCAGATATAGTGTTTAAAGGAGAAGCACAGGGGCGCCCAGGTGGCTCAGTCGGTTGAGCCTCCGGCTTCGGCTCAGGTCAGATCTCACATTCGTGGGTTCGAGCCCCGCGTCGGGCTCTGTGCTGACAGCTAGCTCGGAGCCTGGAGCCTGCTTCCGGTTCTGTGTCTCCTTCCCTCTCTGCCCCTCCCCCTCTCATGCTCTGTCTCTCTCTGTCTCAAAAATAAATAAAACATTTAAAAAATTTAAAAAAATAAATAAAAGATAAAGGAGTAGGACATCTTGATTAGGAACGCCGGGACAGCTCAATAGAGGAAAATCTACTAGTATTGTCTTTCACTTTTATAAGTCGAAAGAGAAGGGCGCCTGGATGGCTCAGTAAGTTGAGTGTCCGACTCTTGATTTTGGCTCAGGTCATGATCTCGAGGTTCATGGGATCAAGCCCTGCATCAGGCTCTGCGCTGACAACGCAGAGCTTGCTTGGGATCCTCTCTCTCCCTTTCTCTCTGCCCTTCCCCACTCATGCTTGCTCTCTCTCTCTCTCTCTCTCTCTCTCTCATTCTCTCACTCTCTCAGTAAATAAATAAACTTTAAGAAGGAAATAAAAATGTGTAAATATTGAAAAAGGAGATCTAAGTATACTTTCACATGACTTAAGGTGTCTACCCTCATAATCCAATGGACAAGTAGGAAAATGCTAGAGTAATATTTCCCATTAAAAAAGTGTCAATACACGTCTCATCCATGAGCCATATACAAAGGTGGAAGACAACAGGAAACATACATTTGTAATGGGTAACAAGACAAATAAAACAATGCTCTGAGAGAGACGGGCACAGGAGAAGAGGTGACATGGTTCACGTTAAGCTAAATCACCCCAAACCTTACTCAGCACTGAAACTAGGAGGCATGATACACCGCAAATGTTGGGGAATTCCCCATAAGGCACAGCCCAGGTAAGTCCAGATGTAATGAATTCGCCAAAGCAAAATCATAATTCTTTTTCATGATGAAGAAGTGCAGCGCCCTGGGAAATATGCAGAGAAAATTCTAGCAGAAAGCCACTAAGACCTTGTAGTTTGGCGGTGTAGTCCTAGAGGCATGTGGGGGACCCAGGCTAACTCTGTCTAGAGACCCTCTTTCTTTTGTTGATCAATATGTTCAAATTTTTTTAAATGTTTTATTCTATTTTTTTTTTTTTGAGAGAGAGAGAAGAATAGCGCATGAGCAGGGGAGGGCCAGAGAGAGAGAGAAAGACACAGAATCTGAAGCAGGCTCCAGGCTCTGAGCTAGCTGTCAGCACAGAGCCCGATACGGGCTTGAACCCATGAGCCTCAAGATCACAACCTGAGCCGAAGTCGGACTGAGCCACCCAGGGGCCCCATGTCAATATGTTTGAAGGTGGCTGCAGACCCAAGAGGAAGGGTGACAGGGCCACATGTCAGCCGTGAGATGCTCTCCAAGTGGCCCATTTCTTCCTTGAAAGTTTGGCACTTTCTCCAAAACGGAGGCTTGGGCTTTCAATGGACAAAACAAATAAAAAAAGGCAATTATGTGACAACGCACACAAAAAACATAAGGCAAATTAAAACAACTGACATATTGAATATATTTGTGACACAATTCAATTTAATATTGTTAATATGAACATGTCAGGACCCCTTACAAATAAGTTCCAAGACACCCAGTAAAACTGAGCCAGTGTGTTTAAATCATCTAATCTATATCAATATTTACATATATACGTAAATAGATATGCACACAAAATAAATAAATGTACATATGTGTATATATATTTATATATGCAATAATCACACACACACAGACTCAAAGGATCAATATATGCAAAAATGCCACCTTTCGCTAATAATCAAAGACACTGGAATAAACATTGAGATTTCCTTTAGCCCATAAGTTGGCACTGGGTTTAAATATTATAATACTGTAAAGAATACATATATGACTGGCGGGGTGAAAATTGGAACAATTTTATTTTGTTTGAAAAAGAGAGAGAGAGTGCTAGCAGGGAGGAGGGCAAAGGGAGACAGAATCTTAAGCAGACTCCACACTCAGCATGGAGCCCGAGGCAGGGCTCGATCCTATGACCATGAGCTCATGAACTGAGCCGTAAAGAATACACATAAGGCTGGTGGGGGTGAAAATTGGAAAAATTTATCTGCAGGGCAGTTTGACAGATATTTCAAAAGTCTTTACAAAATGTATTTTTTTAATCCCGACCCAGTAATTCCAATTCTGGAAATTAAACTGTTAGGACATAGCACACATATGGACATCAGAATGTTCACAGAGTATGGTTTGTTTGGTGAAAATTTGGAAACCATTCCATTCCCGACGGTATGAACTGGTTCTCAAAGGTTAGAAAACCCCCATATGAATGTGGCAGAGACTCCTGGATGTTCAAAGAGCAGCATGACAAGTTCAAAATCCATCTTAAAACACTGGTTTATTCACACACACGTATGGAAGTCCAGCGGCGTACCATAGTTTTACTCTTGGCTTTGATTTTCTCATTTGTTTTTCTCGTTTCTTGTTGTTTTGATTTTCTTGTTCTGAGCAAAAGGAATAGACGTCTGTAAATAGATAAAAATGGACGAGCTTCCATTTAGGCCAAGGTTGGCCAGGTGAAAAGGAAATCTGCTGCTTTTGCGGGACGGAAGCCCAAGAGCCCGTCACGATCTGCTCACGTCAAAGAAAAAGTGTCAGTGTCGGGGCTTCTCCGAGGGAGGAATTTGTTTGGTTTGGACTTCATTCACTGTGTCAAGAGAACTGCTTATTCTCTCCCTGAGTGGCCCCCAAGCTCTTACTGAAAATGGCAAAGGCGGTCTACCGAATAATGCCCTGCTTGCTCAAATGCTTAGTGACTTGAGTCTCTTGCTCTTTACGGTGGGTGGAGTTTGTTGTTTGGAATGCAATCAGATCAGCCCTGAACAATGCGTCTAACCAAACAAACCGAGGAGGTGCTGGCTCTGGACTGGGAGAAGCTTCTTGAGTGATGGACAGCTCATTGTCTGTCTCTTCAAGGCAGCCGAGGACATCTGCATCGGGCAGGGGAGAGGAGAGGTGAGGGGGAGGAATTTAGGGACCCTGGGCGGGCGGCCCGGGCTGCAATGCGGAGCGTACAGTCCTTGCACATTTCAGTCTCGATCCCAACTAACTCATTCTGAGCAACGGGATTGCAGAAACTTTATAGATAAGAAGGCCTGCAGGGCTCGGTTACAAATCGCATCACATAAAAAAGATCATAGCAAGGGGCACACGTTCCTAAAACCAATGCAACTTCCCTGAGTTTTACAACACGAAGGGTTTCATTCGTTTTATCTTACATCTTGACAGTAACGTGGTCGGGAAAAGAAAGGGCAGAATTATTTTGTCTCTTCTTCAAATGTAAGCCCTGAGGCTCAAAAATGTAAATGATTGGTTCAAGGTCACAGAGAACTTCTAAGTGTCAACATAAAGTGTTCTAAAATCCCAGAATAGGGCTGGATTGAACCGTGCTTTGGGGTTTTTTTGTTTTGTTTTGTTTTGACATGTTTATTTTTGAGACAGAGAGAGAGAGAGTACAAGCAGGGGAGGGGCAGAGAGAGAGGGAGACACAGAATTGGAAGCAGGTTCCAAGCTCTTAAGCTGTCAGCACAGAGGCCGATGAGGGGATCGAACCCACGAGCCATGAGATCGTGACCTGAGCTGAAGTCAGACACTGAACCGACTGAGCCACCCAGGCGCCCCTCAATTGTGTCTTTAGAATCACTGGTGATCAGTAGGAGGGTAGTTGCCTAGAGGTAGTTGAATGCCAGAGGAAAGGACAGGAAGTAGAGGGCAGGTGAGATGCTATTGGGCTGGGATACTGCGCACTGTCTGCACGGCATCGCCCCGCTCCACTCTCTCATTTTCTCAACTAGTATCTATTGATCATCTATGATGTGTAGGAGTTGGGCGGGAGAGTTCCCGCGTGTGCGTGTGAGCGTGTCCAGAAGACGGAGTGACTTTCAAAAATGATCTCAAAACATGGCATTTCAATAATATGAAATGATACCTCTTCTTATGACTGACTAAAGCCTTCTTCCTAATCCAGAGGTACATTTCCAGTGCTAAGTCTCTTGTTTCCAAATATAAATTGAGAAACCACTACTGACTGTGGACACATATACAGAAAGAGATTTTTCAGACTGTATTGTAAATTGTAAAGAACTTCAGACGTAGGATACAGGTGCAGTGATGCACCTAGCGGGATTTGTTGGTAAATGAGGGTTTGTAAATGTTTGAAGGATGGTTTTTCTGTAAGGTCAGTAGCCACGAGCAGAGATACTTCTAGCAATGTCTCGGAGATGCTACTGTCACATGAAATGATCCTTATGCCGCATGCTTTCACGGTAGTAATGGTCAGAATCGTTATTCATGTTTTATTTACATTAAATTCTGACAGCATCATATTTACAGCATTTGTTATATCCGTGTGTGGAAGGTAAATTAGTTTTTACTTGGAAGTGGCGTAAAGATAGCTATAGGCAATGGGAAATTAATAAATAAGTTAAAAAACTGTTAACATTTACTTTTGAGGGACAGAGAGACAGAATGCAAGCAGGGAAGGGGCAGAGAGAGAGGGAGACACAGAATCAGAAGCAGGCTTCAGACTCTGAGCTGTCAGCACAGAGCCTGACATGGGGCTCAAATTCACGAACCCTGAGATCATGACCTGAGCTGAAGTCAGACACGTAACTCACTGAACCACCCAGGCGCCCCTAATAAATAAGTTTTAAATCACAAAAGCAATAACTACTGATTGTAGAAAATGTTAAAATATGTAAGGCTGGAAAAGAAAACCTAAAATTACTTGTACTCGCAATACCCAGAAATAGCACTGTTAACATCTTCGTATATACCTTTCTTCATTGCATTCTATATAGTGCCTTAAACTCTCTTTTAGGTTAACATGTAGGTTATAAAAAGTACACTCTCATCATTAAACCCCCCCAATTTTCTATCATATGGGTGTAATCACAATTTACCCATTTTCCTATATTTATTAGCAGAAGTTCCCAGCACTGGAATTATGGGGTCAAAATTTGCAAGCATTATAAAGGTTTATTTATTTCTTTATTTATTTAATAAAGGCTTTTAAAATACCTGTGGCCAATTATCCTTAAGAAAGATTATGTTTCACATTCTCGACAACAGTATATACATGGGGGGTGTTTACCCAAACATTAACCTCCACCAGACTTCTCAAATCTTTGCCAATCTAATAGGGCAAAATTTTTCATCTCTCTGATAACTGGAAAATGGCCTTTTTATACCCTTTTTGTGCTTGTGACTATGACCTTTACTTATTTATTTATTTGAGAGAAAGAGAGAGCAAGGGAGCAGAGCAGAGAAAGATGGAGAGAGAGGATCCCAGCAGACTCCATGCCCAGTGCAGAGCCCAACGTGGGGCTCGATCCCATGACCCTGGGATTGTGACCTGAGCCGGAATCAAAGAGTCAGTCACTCAACCAGATGAGCCTCCCAGGCGCCCATGTGGCCTCTTTTGAGTTTGGTATGGGTGACCTCTGCATAAAAGGGATCTTAACCCCTGTCATGTGCAGCAAATACTTTTGTAAGTCTGACATTTATGTTTTAATATCTTGATCTTTTCTTGCCAGCCTTGTCTTTCCTCATGTCTGTCAGTTCTTGTTTCAGAGAAGCCGTGTCTTCTTGTAGCGTGAAATCTAAAATGTCCCCTCTTCATAGGCACATGCTTTACACCCTCCAGACGTCATTTCAGTTCCTTTCTAGGACACTCCTCTCGCTGGTCCTCGTGTTGGTACAAACTGTTATCTGCACTCCGTTCACTGGTCAGGTTGAGCGGTTTGCATTTGACCCCATGATGCTCCTGGCTTTTCACTTGTCTGTGGTTGTATCCACTTCTCAAAGCCCCACAGAGGAAGGGGCTGTTGTGTACAGTGGCCGAGTCCAATTCCCAGTGTCTAACACCACCTACTGTATCTCTGCACTACATATACTAGGAAGGATGTTTCAAGGGCCAGAGGGGTCCCGTTTGGCCAGTCGGAGGTCACTGGAAGGAGTTGGAGAGCTTGTGGTTATGGGTGTTGTATTAGGGAAAACCTCAGTTTGCCTCCTGTGAGTCTCTACACTCCCACAACTACTATGCTCACAATACGTCTGCCACCAGATTTGGTGTGGGAAGGGGTCTCCACACCAAACAGTTCTCTTGGGCGCCAGTCGGGTGTCCTACTATTCAACTCCGTTCTACCACCGTCTACCTGGAGACAGTATCAGGCTCAGTCCGCCCCTCACTTCAGACGCCAACCCCAAGTAAGTGGGTCTCCAGGTTACTCGCAACTTCTGTCCAGCTTGGCTACAAATCAGAGGTTCCCATGACCCCATCCTTGGATTTGATTAATTTGTGAGTGCGACTCAAGTCAAAGTCAAAGGGACGGTTACTTAGGTTTTATCAGTTTATCAAAGGACACCATAAAGTACATGGATGAACAGCCAGATGAAGAGATAGATACACAGGTGAGGTCCGGGAATGTCCCAAGCATAGAAGCTTCCAGCCCTGTGGGGTCGGGATACATCACCCTCTTAGCACAGCCTGGAAGCTCTTGGAATCCTCTACTGTTGGAGTTTTCATGAAGTCTCCTTCACGTAGGCATGATCGATCATGAACTCCATTCCCAACCATTCTCTCCCTCTGGGGGATGGAGGGGACAGGTGGAACACTCCAAGCTTCTAATCATGGCTTGATCTTTCTTGTCTCTAGCCCTCATCCGGACGCCGTCCAGAAGCCCTCCCAGAGTCACCTCATTGGAACCTAAGACACTTCTATCACCCAGGAAATCACAAGGGTTTCAGGAGCCCTGTGCCAGAAATGGGGGCAGAGACCAATGCATACATTTCCTATGATTGAATAGAAGCATTAGAGGGTGTGCAGGATTCACGAATAGGGCTCTTTCAGTCCAGTTGCCGGTAAGACTATCGCGGGGCCATAGCAGGGATGCCAACTTGACCTGGGTGTGCTGTCCCGCTTAATTCAAAGGTCAGTTCCGATGCCATCTAGGTGTGATGGCCACAATGGTTGTGCCTCCAAGGTCCCCCTCTGACCAAAAAAACCATGTCACGTGGAACAACCATGAATCACACCCATCAGCTCTCTTCCACGTCTGTGCTCTTCCGAAGCTAGGCTTGTTCTGGAAAGAATTCAGCCGCCTCTCTTCTGATGTGTTTCGTTTGGAGAGCTAAGTGAATTTTAATTGTGATGGGTCTGATCGTTATCTGCTAGGGGAAAACAGCGCGGCCCCTGATGTTTCCCGTGAAGAATGGATGAACGGCGGGAAAGTTGATCTTTTTCAAGGTAACCAAGCAGTTGAGGCTCTATTGCCTGCTTTTAGGCTGGGAGAAAATATTCTTTAAATGGAAACAGATTGAGAGGGCGCATGTCAAACGTGAGTCCTGAGCTCTTCCTCCCCATCAGCCAAGGCTAAAAGGCAGGCCTGGAAATCCCTTTTCAAGAGCTGCCAGTGACACAATTTCATTTTAATGTACTACAAGTCCTTACGGGCACATGCCTGATTTCGTGTTTTTCTTCATCTGAATGTCTGATGTCAAGGAACCCGGGGTCTGAGCACCAGGCTGCCGGATTCTGGAATACGCCTTCCTTGGAATGTGCTCTTTTCATCTCCCTTCCTTAAATCTACTTTTTATTTGCCTGCATCAAGGAGAAAGAGTCCCTTTAATGTGATGTGGATAAAAGCCACAAGAAAGAGATAAAGCATGGACCGTGGACGGGGCCCTTAGGGAAAGGCGAGCGCCGAGTTTGGGTCGGCTCTTTTCACCAAAGAAAGGCACTTTGCTAGTTTAGACAATTACAGACAAGACAACTGTGGTTCAATTTGCATTAATTGAGGACTATGCCATTGTTTACAAGGTTTCAGCAATGACATATGAAGACTGATGTGAGTCTGTAACCCACAGCCACATGGATGATTAGGACTTCGATGGGGAAACAAATAGCTTCAACGGTGTTTCCAAGCTATTGGCTTTTGGCTCTCGAACTTCGCCAGGATTACCAAGCATGGTTTAAAAGCAGAGTGTTGGCCTGTTTTCTTGCTTTTTTCAAGATCTTCAGCAAGGGCCAAGAATATAACGGCCTTGGCACGATGCTGTATCATATCTGCAGCTATTCCTCTTGCGCCACTGCTTTGGGGTTAATTTCAAGGGCCTGATTGTGGATATGCCCGCTGTGTCCTCCTTTGTTCCAGCATATTCCATGAGTCCTACTTACTACTTTTAAGACCAGCAGAAAGAACAATTTATCTCTCTTGTTAAGTTGAAGAATCTGTCTTTTTCACATTACATCAGCACTAAGCACAGATGAGAATTTTATTAAGGTGAACATGGCTCTCCCTTTACAGCCTCTGGATTCCAAAGCTGAGTTGAGCGGAATGAGGTCATAGTCTGTGGGGAGAAATCAAGAACCTTTCACATTTTTTTCCCCAACACCCTACTTTGACGTGAAGCTTTCAACATCTACCCATTGCATAGATGGGCATATAGAGACTTGTGAGTCCAGCAGTGTGCTAAAACCCAAAGGGAAGGAAGTTTCTAGTAATAAAATCCAGGAGAATATTCTAACACCCTATTAAGGCGCTGCAAGCCTAAGGCTTAATGGAAAACCAAGCCCCATAACTTTTACCTTTCATTCAAATTAGGGAGAAGCTAGTTTGACATTTGTAAAGCCCCAGAGAGATCTCGTGAGCTTTAAAGTATTACCGGACATGCTCCATTGAGTCTTAAGTTGGGGCAGCGTATTTCCCAGAAGCAGAACATTCAACACATTTTTCTAAAAATCGCCCTCGGGCTTCTCTGGGAAAGCACCTTTGCCTCTCCTACTCCTGAGCCTAATTCACATGCTCAAGGAAGCAAGCCACACCAAAGGACACGGACCACAAACAGAAAGTCAAGGGAAAGGCCCTCCGGAGAGGCCGCGGCATTCCCACATGGCCACATTTCTATACTTCTAGATTTGGGGTTCTGCGGCAGAGCGCAAACCCTTGCCAATGTGCTGTCCCCGTCCGTCCGCCTTTTTGAGCAGTGAGATTTGTTGCGGGATAATTCGAAATGACCATCACCTCCTAACAAAGCCAGCCTATTGAGACGTGGGCAGATGAGCTAGAAAATGGGCAGATTTCATGAGGTCTGATAAATCTTTGGTAAATTACCGTTCATCCCCCACTCCTCCCCGCGTCTTCCCCTGTGTCCTCTTTGTCTTGCTAATACACATTACACCCTGCCTGGCTTCACGCTTTCAGGCTTCTTGGAGGTGAGGCCTGCACAAAGCTGCAGATGTGGAACGGAGGAGACCTTTGCCCCAAATGTTAGCCATTAACATCAACGTGGCCCATGGAAGAATTTCACTGCGCTTCTCAGACTCCAAAGAGCGCTCAGCTCACAACCTGGGAGCTTAAAGGAACAAGGAGAGAAAGAGAGGAGGCCACTGTCTCTCTGCTTAAAAACGGTAGGTGTTCAGGGGCTCCTGGGTGGCTCCGTTGGTGAAGCGTCCAACTTTGCCTCAAGTCACCATCTCCCGGTTCGTGGGATCGAGCCCCGCGTGGGGCTCTGTGCTGACAGCTCAGAGCCTGGAACCGGCTTCAGACTCTGTGTCTCCCTCTCTCTCTGCCCCTCCACCACTGACACTCTCTCAAAAATAAATAAAAGTTAAAAAATATTTTTATTTGTATGTGTTGCTCATAGGAGCCTGTGATCCTCTCTGAAAAAGGGACGTGACCGTCCGGCAGATTGCTTTACACAAGATAAGTAGGAAACGGGGAGAATAAACATGATAAAGAACTCATTTCCTAAGGCCTGAAACGCTTGTACAACTCAGCAGGAAAATGAATAATCACCCTGTGGAAAAATGGGCAGAACATGCAAAGTAGCAGCTTATAGGAAAAAAAAGTAGTCAATGAAACGGGGCTCCCTGAGCGGAAAAATATAATATTAAACAATGAGCAACCATATTTCTCCTATCAGATTGGCACCAACGTGCAAGCTTACTAACACCCGGTCTTATCACATATGCAAGAAAACCGATTATGTTCATATAATTCTGGCGGGAGGGTGTATTTTTGGACAGCGGTGTGAATACTTCTCAGGTGAAGCACGCATCTATCCCTCGACTCAGCAACTCCACTCTTGGGATTTATCTTATTCGTACAACTTTGTGCACCTTCCACAAATATAGGTACCAGAAAGTTTAATTGCAAACGACCGTATAGGGAGAAAGAGGCGGAAAGTCTAGATATGTCCAAATAAGGGATCGTTTAAATAAAACACACAATCTCCATGAAATGGAATGTTGTGCCTCTGCTTAGAATAAAATCCGGGGGGCGATTCGTAAAGCCGTCTGGGATGTTAAGGGCTGTTACTCCTTCACACCACATACCTGTCTCCATGTTATATACACGGTGACTATTAACCGTTTTAGGAGCCATCGCAACAAGGCAGTAAGGAGAGCTAACTCTGAAGTCAGATTTCTTGGGTCAGAATTTTGTGTCGACGGCTCTGTGTTGGGGTGAACTTGGGCAACGTGCTTAAGCTCTGGAAGCCTTAAAAATATATAAAATGGGGGCGCCTGGGTGGCTCAGTTGGTTGAGCGTCCGACTTCGGCTCAGGTCATGATCTCACAGTTCGTGGGTTCGAGTCCCCCATCGGGCTCTGTACTGACAGCTCAGAGCATGGAGCCTGCTTCCGATTCTGTGTGTCCCTCTCTCTCTGCCCCTCCCCTGCTCAGGGTCTGTCTCTCTCTGTCTTTCAAAAATAAATAAATGTTAAAAAATTAAAAAACTATATAAAATGACAATAATCATGCCCTTCTCGCACGGCTGTCTTAAACGAAGCAATGTCTATAAAAAGTTCCATACTGTGCCCTGCCCCAGCGTGTTCAGTAAATGTGAATAGATACTCCGTGTATGTAACAGGTTCCGGGCAGGGATGTGGTTGCTACAGTGGGTTACCGAGGGCCCCTTGCACTTGAGAAGCGTACCATTCAGGCATGTGGCAAATTATGTGCAGAAGTAACATTCGATTTCCCAGTAGTGCTGGGAGCTCATAAAAGAGATCTTGCTCCGTGGAAAGGGGTGGAGGTCAAACCCGACTGTTAAGCTATAACCAAGGAGACGAGAGGAGACAGGATAAGGAGGAAGTGGCATCATATGGACTCTAAGAGCAGTGGGGGGGAATCAGGGCGGTTGGTTCTGGGATCCGGGGAAGGAGAATCTAACTGGAGTCTTAGGCATCGTACTAGGTGTTAATTTCCTACTCTGCTGTTTTGTGGTCAACACATTTGAGAGAGAATAATTCATATTGGAAAGGTTGCCTGTGCCTTTTGTAAGGGCCATCGCTCTTGAGGACACTTTTCCCCAACAATTCTCACAGAGTCAGTGCCATGGGCCCCAGGACAGGGTGATCTGGAGGAGGGATCCAAGGAACAATTCATGGCGACAATGGTACTCTTATGTCATGGATTCACAATAACTGTAGCTGGTGCCAGGCAATGTGCTTTCTCTGGACAAACAGTGGTACCTATGCCAGAAATAGGGTTCTTTCCTGGTGGGAGAAAGATTCTATGTAATAAATATTTTTATTGGGGGGGGGATGAGCCTATATCAATCACCCAGTGTTTTTTCCTGTGTCTGTCTCTTTACCTTACCAGTTAGGCTCCTGGATTCAGCTGTGGCTTCTGAAGGTACCATGGCCTCGGCACCCCCAAACAAACAAAACATTACGAACAAGTCTATTTGAGATTCCGAAAGGGATTAACACACATCTCACAACCCTTTGCTAGATGTGAGCACATTTCCCCCTACCTTCTTTCCTGGACTGCCTTGGGCTATTCCCTATCTCTTTCTCCTTTTTAAGTTTGTTTATTTATTTTAAGAGGTCATGGCAAAGAGAGAGAGAGAGAGGGAATCGGAAGCAGGCTTTGTGCTGTCATTGCAGACCCTGAGATGGGGCTCGAACTCACAGACCTTGAGATCATGAGCTGAGCCAAAGTCAAGAGTTGGATGTTCAACCGACTTAAACCCTCACAGCTTCATTTCCTCCCACACGCCTCCACTGTGCCCTTTGCAACCTTGTCTCCCCCCACCCCCAAATAAATGCTCATCTCTTCTTTATCATTCACAAAACAGTTCCTCAAATGTCCCCATTGGCCACACGACTCAGGAGTGCAGGGGCCACGGTGCCATGGAATCTTTCAAATTCCAAGCTCTCCCCGCACCTTTGTGTTTCTGTGGTACCCAACTAGGATGATACCAAGCTTGGGAGAGACTAACCAACACCTTGTCAGAGCAGCCCTGAGCCGGCTCGCGATGCCTGCTGGAAAAGGAACCTTGCAACTGAGTCATGGGTAAGCAAGGCTCTGAAGTGACTCTACTAGGAATTAGAATGCATTTCTTGGTGTGCTGTGCTTTCTCCAAGGACTCTTTGTGCAGCCTTGCCACCGCTTTGGCATTTAACTTCCACCCCCCACCTAACAGACAAGGCACCAAGTCTACCCCCAGAACCGCAAAGCCTCCTGCATCCGTGTTGTGCCTTCTCTCTTCAGTGACAGTGGAAGTCTTTGCTCTCCGTCATTCTGACACTGGCACCTTCCAATTTTTCCTTTCTAGTGACCTCATTTCCTCTCTCCCTCATTTCCTATCTCTGCTGTCTCTCTCTTTTTCTCTCCCCTCCTTGATCTCTGCCTTTGATACTCAAACATGCTCCAGTTTCCCCCACTTTAATGAACTCTCACTGTGTCCTGATTCTTGAACTTTCCTAAACAGCCATAGACACACATTGTACCCACTTTGTCTTCCATCCAATCTTGCACCTTGCCATTATGTTCAAACTACCTAGGATACAGTCAGCGGTGCTCTCCATGTACTCCCAGCTGACTCCTCCATCCTTCTAGAACATTCCATTCACTTGGCTTCCATGACTTCACAATCTTCTGATTTTCTCGTACGTCTCCAGTGTCTATTTCTTGACTGACTATTTCTTGGCTGACTCGTCTTCTACTCAATCCTTAGAATTGGGGCTCACCCTCCTTGCTCTATGCTCTCCCCAAGTAAGTTTACCAGTCTTCCAGGGTTACATATGATCAATTTTTAAAATACTACTATAATTGGGGTGCCTGGGTGGCTCAGTCACTTAAGCATTTGACTCTTGATTTTGGCTCAAGTTGTGATCTTGTGGTTCCTGAGTTCAAGCTCTATGTTGGGCTCTGTGCTGACAGTGTAGAGCCTGCTTGGTTTTCTCTCTCTCCTTCTCTCTCCCCCTCCCCTGCTTTCTCTCTCTCTCAAAATGAATAAAATAAACTTAAAAAATAAAATACTACTATTATTACCACTATCAACAATAAAACTAACATAAGATTTATTAGGTTCTTGGCACATATTAGCTTTCCAGTCATTTCTCATGAGGGCCCCATATTAATACTCTCCATTACATTAAAAAGTAAATGGGTATAGAAGGGTGAGGAAGTTTGTCCAAAGTCCTACAAAAATTATGGGACTGGGGCTCAAATCTAGGCTACCAGACTACAAATATTATTTTTTTAATTTTTAATGTGTATTTATTTTTGAAAGAGAGAGACAGAGAGAGAGAGCATCAGCAGAGGAGGGACAGATACAGAGAGACACCTAATCAGAAGCAGTCTCCAGGCTCTGAGCTGTCAGCAGAGCCCGATGTGGGGCTCAAACTCTTGAACTTTGAGATCATGACCTGAGCTAAAGTCAGACGCTTAACTGAATGAGCCACCTAGGCGCCCCAGACTCCAAATATGCTTAACCATCACATGATATTGCTGGGCTCCCAAGTTCACATCTAAGGCCCCCATTTATATCTCCAGTCCTGATCCCTCTGTTGAACTTCTAGCCACATAATAATAAGCTGCCGATGTGCCATCTGATTTCCTGAGTCACCTCTACCTCAACATGCTCAGAGCTAAGCCCCATCCTCCTCCAAACCTCTTCTAAGTCTGCTTTGGCCTTGACCTTTCTGTCTCCATGGATGGCACCCCATTGGTCCAGTTGCTCAAATCTGGATTCATGGATGGCATCTTCTGTCAGCATCTATTGAAAGCAAGACAAGGAGAGAAAGAAAGAGAGAGAGAGAGAGAAAATTCCCTCTCCCCTCATTCCTCGCCTGGACCATAATCACGGCCTCCTAACTAGTTGTCCTTCTTTATATTCTCTTCAGTCTATTTTCTAGCCACTAAATTATCTTAAAAAAAATACAAATCGATTATGTCATCCCCCTGCATAAACTCCCCTGCACTGATTTAATGAGAAAGTCTAAAATTACTTCCATGACCTACTGTGCCCTACGGGACTTTGGTTTCTTACCTCTCCAGCCTAGTTTCTCAAGCTCTGCCTGATGATGATCTCCAGCCACCCTGGTCTCCTTTGTTGTCCCCACGTGCTCTTTATACCTCGGGGTCTTCTTTGGGTGTTCTTTCTGCCAGATCTCTTGTCCTTGTACCAGACTTCTTCATGTCTCACTTCTTGCCCTTGAAGGTCCAGGTGAAATTCCTCTCTCATTTAGTCTCATTGCACCTTGGAATTTTCTTTCTAGCTCTTTTCACAATTTAAAAATCATATATTTGTCCACATGAATATAGTTACTATCTTTCCCAATAGACTCAGTACTCTATTGGGTACTGCATCTCTTGATAACTTCTGTGTCTGGAACCTAGTGTAATGCTTAAGAGGTAGTTGACACTCAATAGATATTTGTTGACTGAATATATCAAACAGAGGTATGATGGCATATCAACAGAAATAGCAAAGCCTTGAGCAAGATCTAAATCAAGGTTCTCAGATCCGGGTCTCCGGGGTGTCCCGATCAGACAATGCTGACACCAGCATCGCTTATAGGCAATAGCTTCATCTGTGAATGGGAATTTTTTCTGCCCAGCAGGGTTACTGGGAGAATTAAACTGCAGCATATATGAAAAAGCATAGTGCCCTCTAAATAATGGGCCCTCTATAAATGCTAGCATTCTTCCTCATTTTCTATCGCTCTCCAGAAGTCACTGCTATGTTATTTAAGAGACAGCATAATAAACAGACTATTTAGAAAACTATTATCTGTACAGAGACTCTTGGAAGCACGAGATGGAATTAAAGGCCTTCCCTTGACCGAAGTGGAATACACAAGGTCTTTTAGAATGATCCCACCCAATTGCTTTGTTTGGAACAAACAAACAAACTTCCTTTGTACTCTCTTTTCAACTGGATCTTAGCTTAAAAGTAATCTAGAAGATCTAAACCACACATAAACCCTAGTAAGTAGATAATGGTTCCCAGCAACTGTCAGTATTTCTGGCAAAGGGGAAGATCAAACGGGAAAAGGATTTTCTTCACTAAATCTCCCATATAGGAGTTCTTCTTATATTGCATCCTGTCGGGTAGTTACAAGAGATAGGCTGGCAGCCTACATCTACTTCTAAAAGATAAACTTAAGATAGTGTGATTGAGTGTGGATGTCCCCCCTTTATTAGTCTTGTCAGACTCCAGCTTCTAAATTTATGGGGTGAAAATACTGAAATGGCTCTAGGAAATGGTGGCTGGAAACATGACCTTCTCTTGGTCCAGAGATCTTGCCATCAGTTAACTACTAATTTAAGATTCAACAACGGGAAATAAATTCAGATCTCGGTGACAAAAATTGCCTCTGGGGTCTTTCATCTTTGTTGGTAATGCTAATGGCTAATAAGGGGTGAAGAATCCTTAACCCAACTCTGTCATTTTTATGGCAAAGGGCAAATGGGCCACCCAGGGGTTTTTAAAGGCTAACCACTTCACCGATTGCTCTTTTCTATTTCCACCAGTTAGTTCACTTCATTACCACTTCCCCACAATCTCGCTTCTCAGTGGGTCTTCGGTGTCCAATGTCTTCTTCTCCCAAGGAAATATGATTGCCGTACTGGTCCCAATTCACTTCATTCAATGAGACTACACATGAAGGACACAGTCAGCATCTGGCATCTGCTCTTCTAAACTGAGTGACTGAGAGTGGCATATAGAATAAAGATCTTAGATTCCTACTCCAATCCCACAGAGTGAAGTGACTTCCAAGGTTACACAGATTGCTCCATCACTATGGTTCTTCTGAACTCTTTCCCTCTTAAAGCTCAAAATCGCTAACAACGCTTGTCATGATAACACAAATACTAAGATTCTACCATTAAAACCTATCAGAGAGAAGCACCAAGGAACACTCACCATTTTCTTTATTCCACAAATTTTTGACTATATGCCATTTATTAGATACTTTGATAAATGCTTGTAATGCAACAATGCACAGAGCACTATCCCTTTCCTGGGTGCCGCTTGCAGACAACGGGGGCATTTGTGTGTGTGTGTGTGTGTGTGTGCGCACACACACGTGTGTGGACAGAAGACAACCAACAAAAAATAAGCATAATATGTAACTTAAACAATCTGCTAGGAGGTGATACGAGTTATGAGAGGTGGATTCTAGGACAGGATGGTAGGAATCCCAAGGCCCAAGATCACTGCATGTTTTTTAAATTTTTAAAAAATATTTTATTTATTTTTGAGAAAAAGAGAGAGACAGCAGGAGCAGGGGAGGGTCAGAGAGAGAGAGGGAGACACAGAATCTGAAGCAGGCTCCAGGATCTGAGCTACCCGTCAGCACAGAGCCTGGCACAGGGCTCGGACCCACAAACCATGAGATCATGACCTGAGCTGAAGCCAAACGCTCAACCAACTGAGCCACCCAGGCGCCCCGATCATTGCAGCTTTAATGGTGATAATTATGATAGGCAGCAGGGACATTATAGTGACTACTTAAACATAAAAGAATTACGAGAGTGAATGTTTAGGGGGCATGCTCCCCAGGCAGAGGAAATAGCCAGCGCCAACGTTCACATAATGAAAATTGCCCCTAAAAATGCTGTTGAGCTTTCTGAAGACCCCGCTGCTCTCCCTGCCCCCATTCTCCTCATTATAATGCCAAGGGACGTGCATTCATGTTTCCATGAATCCAGAGATGCTGAGGAAAGACACATGAGGCGTGTAAGAGCTCCCTCTAATAGGATTCAACTCTCATTAGCAATTGCTTGTGGCTTCACAGAATGTGACTGGCAGCCTTTTATTACCTTTTACATACTAGGCAGGCAGAGAGCTCAGTCAAGCCCACAACCACCCAAGGAGTGGTGGGCGCTGTCTCCACATAACTAACAGTGAAACCAAGATCTATGGGAGGAAAACCACCCACCCAAGGGGATGTTACTCTATTTTCAAACCTGACAACCACTGGCCCCATACTAAGCTTCTCTCTTTAAAAAGAAAAGTCTATACATTAAAATAGATATAAATGCTCTAAGGTATTCTCACCCTGATGATTCTACATCTCTAAAACAACTTAGAGAATAAAGAGGGTTATAAAATACAATTCCTATTTCTTAACCCCTGGCCCATGTCCCCAGAGGTAAAAACTTTTAGCTCGTGGTTGCAGATCTTCCCTGGAAAGTTGTACCTGTGAATGAGTTCGTGAGTTTTCCTCTACAATACTGCATTGAAAGTATACAGAAAGGAAATCAATTCAGATCTCAGAGGTAGAGGTGGTCCATGATGTCTTTCACTTTTGGTTATATAAACGATTTATTTATTTATTTATTAAAACAATTTAATAAGAAACAGAGCATGAGTGGGGGAGGGGCAGAGAGAGAAGGAGACACAGAATCGGAAGCAGGCTCCAGGCTCCGAGCTGTCAGCACAGAGCCAGATGTGGGGCTCGAACTCATGAACCGTGAGATCATGACCTGAGCCAAAGCTGGATGCTTAACTGACTGAGCCACCTAAGTGCCCCATAAATGATTTCTTTTTTACAGAAGCTGTTACCTTGGTGGAAGGGACATTAAGTCCAAGTCATGTTTGGGGGGCCCTTCCCTCTCTCCGTGTTGTGTTGGAATCTTCAGAATGTTTTACTGTCCTGAATAATTGGGGGGAAATGCCCCTTGGTCTTGGGTCCACACAAGTCACCCAGGTATGGTCATTGTCCATGCTTCTATGTTTTCTTGAAAGCAAGAGAAACTGGTCTCCACTTTAGGCTCAAAGCGTGCATCTGTGCCTGGCAGCCCCCTAGTCCCTTCCCCTGTCTGCCTGGCGCCCTGTACAGCCAGGAGCCGGTCCCATCTGAGAAAGGCATCCTTCCAGGGCCTTCTGTGTGGGAGAGGAGCCTGAAGCCCTTAGCGCTCATGGACCCTGAAGTCTCCCTCCCCTGGGTTTTCTGTCTTTGAATATCTAGGATCAGCCACTTCCTTCAAACCCCAAGCACCGGAGTGGATTTCTACCCACTTGGACCCTGGAGTAAAGTTGTCCTCTAAGAACCGGACCCACAAATGGTTTTTGTGCTCCTTCGAGGAGAATAGAAGTAAACTACCGACTTCTAGACACACAATCTAAATTCTTTGCACTTGGGTAAAAGGTGGGAAAGGAGAAAAATATCACTTCTCTCCTTTCTCCTAAGAATTCATATTCATATACAAATATATATAAATTTATATAACTAAATTTACGGATATAAGTAAATAAATAAATAAACAGATTTCATAGACAAAGGCATGCTCACCCTTTATAAAAGTCCTACACTGAGCACCTGGGTGGCTCAGGTGGTTGAGCGTCTGACTCTTGATTTCAGTTCGGGTCATGATCCCAGGGTCTCAGGATCGAGCCCTGCATCAGACTCTGTACTGAGCCTGGAGCCTGCTTGGCATTTTCTCTCTCTCCCACACTCTCTCTTTCTCTTTCTTGCTCTTCTCTCTCTCTCTCTCTCTAAAAAAAAGAAAAAAAGAAAAGCTGTGGTGAGGGATACCTGGGTGGCTCAGTCAGATAAGCCTCTGACTTCAGCTCAAGTCATGATCTCGCAGTTTCTGAGTTCGAGCCCCTCATGAGGCTCTGCGCTGACAGCCAGAGCCTGGAGCCTACTTCTGATTCTGTGTCTCCCTTCCTCTCTGCCCCTTCCCTGTTCACACACACTCTCTCTCAAAAATAAATAAACATTAAAAAAAATTTTTTAAAGCAATGGTGGAACTGCTAAGTCATTGCTTGGGGTGTCTGTATTTTAAACATGGGTTGATACCAACAACTGCCTTCCAAAAAAGATGTTCTGATTATACACCCAGCAAATCAAAATTGTACGTGTCTCTCGACCTCCTTTCTTGTGTCTAACATTGATTTGATGGACCCTACGTATCAGTCAGCTCTGTCCTCCGTGCTTTTTCTGTGTTGTCTCATTCTGTTTTCCTCACAACTTTCTGAGTAGGGTAATATTATTTCTCTCTTGTAGAAGAGGAATAGGCACAGAGAGGTTAAGTCATTTACCTGAGGTCACACAGCTAGTAAGTGATGAAACCAGGATTTGAACCCAGATAGGCTGATTCGAGAGGCTGTGTTCTTTCCTTATGATAAATATTTTTCTTCAGCGTTATTGAGATATTATTGACATATAACATATGCAAGTTTAAGGTGGACAATATAATGACTAGACACATGCATATTGCAAATGATCACCACAATCCGGTTAACACCTCCATTCTTACACATACTTAAGATTTTGTATATGCTGATAAGGTTCAAGATCTGCTTTCTCTTTTTTTTTATTAAAAAAATTTTTAATGTTTATTTATTTTTGAGAGAGAGAGAGAGAGAGAGAGAGAGAGAGAGAATGACTGGGGGAGGAGCAGAGAGAGAGGGAGACACAGAATCGGAAGCAGGTTCCAGGCTCTAAGCTGTCAGCACAGAGCCCGACACGGAGCTAAAACCCACAAACTGTGAGATCATGACTTGAGCTGAAGTCAGACGCTTAACCCAGGCGGCCCTAAGCTCTGCTCCCTTAATAACTTTCAAGTCTACTATAAATCTTAATATTTACCAATCGTATAGGTAAAAACTGACATTGTATTGTTGACATCAGATATACTTCTTCAATTATGCATGAGAGGTCATGTATTTATTCATTATTGATTCTTATTTTGAATACTGCTCATGCATGCCCCTTTTTATTTGTCTATGGCGTTATTTTTAAGATTAATTTGTATGGCTTCTGACTGTCACAAAAATCAGTCCATCACATGTTACAAGCTTTTCTTTTCTTTTTATTTATATTCTTTCATATATATGTATGTATATATCTTAATACATTCCTATATGTAATGTCCTTTATATTTTCTTTACATTGTATGTCTTGATTTTGTATATTTATATTTTTAAGTTTATTTATTTTGTGAGAGACAGAGTGTGAGCTGCGTAGGGGCAGAGAGAAGTAGAGAGAGAGAATCCCAAGCAGGCTCCGCACTGTCAGCACAGAGACCAATATGGGGTTTGATCCCACCAACCGTGAGATCATGATCTGAGCTAAAACCAAGAATCAGATGTTTAACTGACCGAGCCAACCAGGTGCCCCTGTTTATGATATCCTAAAAAATTGCTATGTGTTGTGCAAGAATTTAAATTATGTGGTTAAGTGGATCAATTTTGGTTTAAAAGATTTCTATAAAGCTTTAAAAGGACCTTCCAAAGCAAGATCACACACATACACACAGAGGTTTTCCAAATTGCTGTCTAGAATATCTATGGTATCTTTTCAGTATTTATGTTCTCCGGTTGGTATAATATGTAAAGTGATGTTCTATTCTTTTCTCTTTAATATCACTCCCCTTGAACCAATGTTATCTATGAAATAGTTCAAAAGTGGCACCTTTATCATACTCCAAATTCTTATGTATTTATGTATGTTTTGTGTAAAATTACATGGTCGTTAGGATATTCGCAGAGTCGTGTAATCATCACCACTGATTCCCGAATGTTTGTATATGTTGAGCCCAAATCTAAATGTAGAGTTCACAAAGTGAGTGTACCTGTGTCTGTTACCACCAGAATCTTGTAACAACGAGCCCTTTATCATACATTTTAACAGGCAAATCAATAAATTCATTCTTGTACTTTTGCTTTCTGGGAGCCCAGGAAGAATTAATTGTTCTGCAAAGCATGAGTCGTCTCTGGGATACAAGTAACCGGAATATTTTTACTTTGGTGAAACAGATCTGGAAGGTACCCCATTCACCACATGGACTCTATGCCTACAAACCCTTACTGGTGTGGATTCTACTCACCCTTATCCATAACGATTTCTACATCTCCTGCTCATTCTCCCATGAAAAGTATGCCATCTCCCTACACAATTACTTTAAGTATTTGGATCTTTATTTTCCTGTCCCCACAGCATTACAGTAAAACCTTGGTTTGTGAGCCCAGTTCGTTCCAGAAACATGCCTGTAATCCAAAGCACTCGTGTATCAAAGCGAATTTCAAGAACCGTAGGCTCGGCTGTGATCATGTGGCGTTCGGTATCACGTGCCACTCGCATTGCAAGACGTTGCTCATTTATCAAGTTAAAATTAGTTAGGAATGTTTGCTGATCTTGCGGAACACTCACAGAACAAGTTATTCGCCATCCACGGTTTTACTGTCTTTGAAATATTTCCATGTTGCGTCCCTGTCCCCTTATGTAACAAGCTAATGGCACATATTTTCTTGGCACCTTAAAGGTGGACCTCCCCCACGAGTCTCCGCTTGTCCACGTAGAGCTTATCCAGACCCCCCACTTATTGAAATGTGTGCATCCAGCATTTGCCCCAAACTGTGTGGCAGGAGGTAGACAGATGAATAACACCGGGTCCTTGCTCTGAACTTGGGCCCAGCCGGTCCTTAGCTGAACAGGCTTTCTTTCCAGAGAAAGAAGAAAACAGGTTCTGCCAGACTCCTCCCCAGGTCAAACCCTCCTTCCTACTTTGAGGAAGCCTGTTTTGAACAGACCGATCCTCCATCAAACGAGGACAAAGTGGGAAGTTCCTCTTTCCTCCCACCCTGTCTACCTTCCGACACCCCGAAAGAAACCTGAGCGCGAGGATTAGGACATCTGCATAATTTACATAGTTGGCCTCCGTGTCTGCCTGTGTCTTCG